>RJWM01002501.1:93610-128038 GCA_004363535.1 Dasyprocta punctata | reverse complement strand
AAAAAAAAAAAAAAAAAAAAAAAAAAAAAAAAAAAAAAAAAAAAAATCAGAGAGAGGACATCATTACATATCTGAAAGATACAAACAGGACAGTAAAATATTATTATAAACAACTTTGGCCAATGAAGCAGATTTGAAAGACACAAACTACACACTAGGAAAAATAAGTAACATGAATAGTCCTGTATCAAAGAAACTGCATTTGTGGTTAAACACCTTCCCACAAAGAGGTCTAACTGGCATCACTAGAGAACTCCATCAAACATTTAAAGTCCTGTATTGATACCAAATCTATACAAACACTTCCATAAACAAGAGTAAAGAACACTTTACATCTCATTCTATGAGATCAATGTCATCTGGATACCAAAACCAAAGTCAACAGAAGAAAGTAAACCTTGAAAACTATAGCCTTCATTAAAACGGACACAAAATTTCTTTTAAAAAATGTATTCAGCTGGGCACAGTGGTACACACTTGTAATTCCAGCACTCAGGAGGCTGAAGCAGGAGGATCCGCACAAGTCTAATGCCAGTGTGGCCTACACAGTCAGTTCAAGGTCATCATCCTGGACTACATAGTGAGACCCTGTCTCAAAAAAACAAACAAACAAAAAGTGTGGGAGGGAATGTAAGCAAACGATCCAAAAATATGTAAAAAGGACAATATATCATGATCAGGTAGAAGTTATCCAGAAATGTAAAGCTGATTCAACACTGGCAAATCAGTCAGTATAATTCACCATATCAACATAAAATAAGCACCAGTAGCAGGCACCACCACCAGCTTAACTTTGTTAACATATGCAGTTCAGAAAGCATAGATCCATATATTGTCAATCTAATAATATTATATTATCATTGGCTTAACACTTTGGCTTTATAGGTCTTATTTCTTTTTTTGGTACCAGGAATTGAACTCAGAACCTCCCACTTGCCAGGCAGGAGCTGTGCCATTGAGCTATATCCCTGGCCCACTGTAGGCCTTATTTCATATTCTTTTTATTTATTTACTTTATTTTTTTTTTTTTTTGGAGAAAACGTCTCACTATGCAGTACAGGCTGACCTTCAACTTGCTTATGTAGCCGAGGCCTTGAGCTCATGGCACTCCTGTCTCAGCCTCTCAACTCCTGAGGTTACAAGTGTGTGCCTCCACATCTGATCTCATTTCCATTCTTTTTCTTTTTCTTTCTTTTCTTTTTTTTCTTTTCTTTCTTGTCTTTCTAAGGCAGGGTCTTGTTATACAGTTCAAGTTGGCCTTGAACTCACTTTATAGTTCAACTCACAGCAACCCTCCTGCCTCAGCCTCCTGAGTGCTGGGATTACAGGCATGCACCACCATGCCTGGATCTTTATCTTATTTTATTTTATTTATTTATTTATTTGGTACCGGGGATCAAACTCACAACCTCATACCTGCCAGGCAGGTGCTTGTGCCGCTGACCTAAATCCCTAGCCCTTGGATCTTTATTTCTATTCTTGAGACAAAGAATTTAGGATATCCCTTAGCTCTTCACTTCGTCAGGCAAATAATTTATTGAGTACCAAATTCAGTTCATGGCACTGGTCTGGATGCTAACAATACAGAGGTAAACCAAGTGAACAAAAATTCCTTCCCTCATGAAGCTAATGGTCCTGTCCAACTACAGATACACATACAATTTTAACTAAAATTTCTAATCACTCATTTCTTGATTTTTTCTTAAATCCTGTAGTTTCCTTCAAGTTCTTTTATATAAAGACCTGTAGGTTCACAATTGATCACCATGCCTTTGGAAAGGCCGAAGTCTTTCCTTGAAGAGGAAGCTTTCCCCTCACAACACGTTTATGAAAAATCATTCATTACAAATAACACCGACCTCACCAGATTGGCTGATATATTTATACAGTGCTCATACTGTAGCAATTAGGAGCATTTTATAGTTCGCTTTTCCGGCAGCAAAGCCAAGCCTTTATATGTAGGTAAGCTATTTTCCTGGACAAATCTCTAAACCAAGTCCCTGAAGACCATCATACAGGGACTGAAATAGCAACTGGAAAGAGCCTCCTGAAGAATAATGCATTAATGTAAGTTAAGGAGGTAGGTGGGCTAACTTTCTACCCAGTCAACACAAGTTGTTCTGGTCCTTAGATGATTTTATGTTGATTTCATTCTAACTTTGGAAGCCTTCATGAGGCTATTTGACTAAAACAGAAGTACCTAGAATAACTTCAGGAATGAAAATCTGCTCTCCTACTAACTGGTACATTTTGTGTCTTCCTACAAGATGAAAAATGAAATGTAGTAAAAGGCTGGCACTAACAGCTGTGTGAGAGTTGGAAGGGGCTCTTTAGTCACTTGAAGCTTCTATTCTGTACTAGAATTCCTTCTGCAGTATTTCTGACTCACGGCCAACGATCTGGGCCCCTGGTTCAAATAAGATAAATGACCTTGTAAGGTTATCCTACTGGAAGACAATTCTGGTGAGATCTTTGTTTTACTGAACTTTAATGTTTCATGTAACATTCATTAAACATTATTCTGATCACTGGAGTACCTTAGATTAAGTCTTTCACTCTCAGCCGGGTGTGGTGGCCCACACCTTTAATCCAAGCACTCGGCAGGCTGAGGTAGGAGGACCATTGTGAGTTCGAGGCCAGCTTGGGCTACAACGTGAGCACAAGGCCGGCCTGAGCTACGTAGTGCGACCCTGTCTCAAAAAAACAGGGCCAAGAGTTTGGCTCAGGGGCTTAAGCACCTGCCTGACAGGTGTGAGGTTGTGAGTTTGATCCCCGGTGCCACAAAAAAAAAAAATTCTTTCACTCTCTTTTTATCACTGAGTCTTCTCTTTTACAGGCCAACCATCCTTATTTCCTGCAACCATTATTCATTCAAGACAGTTTCTGAAGCTTGTACAAGGTTCAATGCCTACCTCTGAATATATTCCAGGGTGATGGTGTCCTTCAGAACAGTAATAAAATTTTACCTTAATAATGTAACAGAAACTATTTGTGGCACGTGGCTAAGTCTGATAAGTGATGTCCTTTCTTTTCTTTTTTTTTTTTTGGTATTGGGTATTGAACTCATGGCCTCGAGCTTGCCAGGCAGGCGCTTACACTACTGAGCTAAATCCCTCACCCTGTCCTTTTCTTATATGATACTGCTATAAAAACATGATGAAAAACAGAGCCAGGCGTGGTGGCACACAGCTAACTCTCAGGAGGTTGAGGCGGAAAGATCGCCCTGAGTTCAAGGCCAGACTGAACTATATAGCAACACCTGTCTTAAAAAACCAGCAAACAAAAACAAATATAATGAAAAAGAATAATCATTTTTAAGACACCCAAATAGGTAAGGAAAAGCTACACTGAAAATCCCTTTTTTTTTTTTTTTTTTTTTTTGCGGCACCAGGGATCAAACTCACAACCTCGCGCCTGTCAGACAGGCACTTAAGCCACTGAGCCAAACTCCTGGCCCTAGTTTTTGAAGTAGGGTCGCACTATGTAGCTCAGACCTGCCATGCGCTCGCGCTGTAGCCCAGCCTGGCCTCAAACTCACAATGCTCCTCCTACCTCAGCCTCTAAGTACTGGGATTAAAGGTGTAGGCCGCCACATTCAGTTTACACTGAAAATCTTAAGTAAAAAGGAAAGAGAAACTGGGGTGGGAGAATGGAAAAAAGGAGGATGAGAAAAGCAAAAAACAAACAAACAAACAAATATATACAATAAGAGTTAAGATAGTTACACTACTGATTTCTCTGAATTAGTTGAAAAGAAAGGTTTGTGTTAATACTGTTTGGACAATTAAATGCCAATATCTTGTACTCTGAGTAATGAATTTAAAGATAACAATACTCAATGTAGTAACCATTATTACCCTCCTATTTTTTTCATTGTTACTCTCCTATTATCTTTTCTTTTCTTTTTTCCTTTTTTCCATTTTATTTTCCAAATCCATTTTATTTTCCAAATCCATTCTATTTCAAGGACCCTCCTATTATCTTGTTTTGAAATTTTTACTTTTTTTTTTAAATTAAAGTAACCTAAGTAAGAGCCTGCAAAAAACAAACAAACAAACAAAAAAAACTATATATGAAAACATTAAAGAAAAAGAAAAAAGGAAAACATTAAGGACAAATATAGAGAAAACATAGCTGATACAACTGACATAGACATTCAAACAGGCATTTTATTCCTTAATCAAATAAATGTTGAAAACACAAAATAAAGAATTTTGCCAATGCAATCCAATAGAAGTATCTAGCCATAGATTGCAACATTGCTGAAAAGGGTTTTCCATTTTTTAAATAGAAATTGACACATTTTATACCAAATGCATACTAGAATGATATATTTTGATATTTAAAAATGAAATTATAGAAAAAAAAGATACTGCCACATATAAAAGATTTTTAAAATGCAAATATTAGGAATTTAGTTGAGGTCACAAAGGGAAGCAAGAAAAATCAGAGGCTAACCTAAGCTAAAAGAGTGAAAATTTTTCTGAATAATTTAGTAATCTTCCAAGTGTTGCCAATTTTCCCTCTGAAATTATAAAAAAAAATAAACGAATCATATGGTAGCAACCAACTAGAGCTCAATCACCAAGAAATTAATAAAACAGTAAATATTTCTCCTTTCTTTCTGCTTTCATTTCTTTTAATTTCTATTTTTCAAACAAAACACATTTTAAATTTTTAAATCCAAATGTCATAATCACCTTTGTTTATTAGAGGAAAAGACTGTCACTAATCATGTTACCAAATACATCAGCAACTTACCAATTATCAAAGAATTAAGATAAAAAAATAAAAATTTAATGAACATAACTAATGTTTTCTTAAGGATTTAGAAGGTACTTTATAACTTTAGGGTCTCAAGAATATCACTAGTTCTTAGGACTTATGTTCTCTTTATACATTTCAAATTTCCTCACAAATAAAATGCTAGTGGAACCTCTGTTTCCTTTTCCAAATTCAGGCAAAAGAGAGATTAAAGACAGTAGTCTATACCATATTTGCTACAGTGAGACGTATTAGCAAGAGAAACCATCATAATAAAGCAAGGAGCCAGGTGTGGTGGCGCACACCTTTAATCCCAGCACTTGGGAGGCTGAGGTACGAGAAGCGTTGTGAGTTCGAGGCCGGCTTGGGCTACAACGCGAGCACAAGGCCAGTCTAAGCTACATAGTGCGACCCTGCCTCAAAAAACCAGGGCTGGGAGTTTGGCTCAGTGGCTTAAGTGCCTGCCCCGGCAGGCGCGAGGTTGTGAGTTCAATCCCTGGTACCGCAAAATAAATAAATAAATAAATAAACAAACAAACCAAGGGCTGGGGATGTAGCTCAGCAGCACAGCACCTGCCTGGCAAGCCCAATGTCCTGAGTTCAATTCCCGGCACCAAAAAAAAAAAAAAAAAAGGGAGAAGAAAAAACCAAAAGTACAGTCCACATTAACCTGAAATTCTAATTTGAATCCAACTTGTTAAAATAGTACAACTGTCATAACTTGGTTGTTTTGAGCAAAATTATGATATTTTCTAGAAAACTCTTGCCTACTGCTCTGTGTTGGTTTCCTTTGATATATAACTTAAAAATAAAATTAAGTTTATCCAATATACTAGCAACTTGAAATAGCATAAAGGGTACTGAGCTATAATAAGATACAAATGGTAGTTACAGGTGATAAATAGGCTAAGAAGAATTGAACCACTATTGCTTTATTACTTCAATTCATTAGAGGTATTATTTAAAAAGTCTAACAATAATTTTAATGCACCCGATGTAGAGGGAATATTCATTCATTCCTAGCAAGTACTGTATTAACATGTATGTGCTAGGCAACGAGTTGACTAGGAATGATAGCAAATATCTCTCTATAATAAAGTTATAGTAAGTCACAGGATCAATTTTAATAAAGCTACTTATCTGTAAAAGTTTAAAGTCACAACAACGACCTAGTGAAAATCAGTAATGAGCTAGGCATGGTAGCACATGCCTATAATCCCAGCACTCAGGAAGCTGAGGCAGGAGGATTGTTGTGAGTTTGAAGCCAGCCTAGACTACATGGTGAGTTCGAAGCCAGCCTGAACTACAAAGTGAGACCCTGTCTTTAAAAAAAAAAGAAAAAAAAAGTCACTACTAAAAATGGATTCACTGGAGAGCAATGCTTCCTAAGAATACTGCTCATCAGAATATCTAGCCCTTCTAATCCCTTAGAACTCACCTACATGGCAAATCATGTAGCAAGGGCCTGAAGAGTCCAGTCTGGTATGCCTGTCATTGTAAGATACTTACAAGGAATCAGATAAGTATTTCAGCTCTACATATAATAAATCTAACTTGGAAAAGGGGGATGAAGGAGTACATTTTGTAGAAATTCTCAAAATAATGTATGAATTTCCTAAAAGCAAAGAACCATTAAAAAAAATACTACAAGGCAAGTCAGGTATGATGGTACATGCCTGTAATTCCAGCACTTAAACCAAGGCAGGAGGATTGCGAGTTCCAGTCCTACATGGGCAAATTAGCAACACACTGTCTCAAAACATATAAAGGGTTAGGGATATAGCTCAGTGCAAAGTCCCAAGTTTGATCCCTACTAATGGGAAAAGGAAAAATCTGTGAGAAATAAAAAGGACAAAAAAAAAAAGGAAAAGTAAGAAAGACTTTACCCATTTACTGTACTTCAAAGGTCCTGTGAATCCCATGGCTTCTATTATCTTCGTGAAGGGACCAACCTTTTCCTCAACTGGTAGTGGGGAATCTTTGGTGGCTGGAAGCTATTTAACCAAAAAAAAGGAAACCAAAATTATTGCAAAAATTTTTTTAACAGGAATGCTTGTATTCCTTGTATGAGAGTATTTGTATTGTTTAGTTTTTTATTCCCCTAGGATTTTTAATTTTCAATTTTTTGGGCATCATATCACTAAATGCAAACACATTTGGAATGGTATCTAATAGATATTTCCTAAATTATAGAGCAAAATATACCCACTTCAGTGACCATGAGCTTATCAACCAATGTCTATGAAATCATAGATTTCGAGTATCAGAATAAAGGTTCTACTAGAAAGAGTACTCTTGCTGGGCATGGTGGCTCATGCCTGTTATCCCAGCAATTGGAAGGCTGAGGCAGGAGGATAGCTGAGAGTTCGATGTCAGTCTAGGCTACAAAGTGAATTCAAGGCCATCCTGAACTGCATAGTGCAACCCTGTCTCAAAAAGGAAAAGAAAGAAAGAACTCTTAAAAGGAAATTTTGCTGGGCATGGTGCCACATACCTATAATCCCAGCTACTTGAGAGGCTCAGATAAGAGGATTACAAATTCAAGGAGACCCGGTTTCAAAAATAAAAAAAATTTTTAAAGGTTGGGGTCAAGCATGGCAGCACATGCTTGTAATTCCAGCACTCCAAAGGCTGAGGCAGGAGGATCTCTGCAAGCCTAGACTACAGAGAGATCCTGTCTCAAAAAAAAAAAAATGCTGGGGATGTAGCTCAGCGGCAGAATACCCTTGGGTTTGATTTCTAGTACGGCAAAAATAATACAAAATTAAACAAAACAAAACAAATCACAAAATAAAAGGATATCTTGATTCCTGTTTCCCAAAGAAGAATGCACACAGTTCAGAGAAGAGGAATGTTGTTTATGAATGGAAAAGGAGAGAAAAACACTATCTGAAAGCAGACAAAGGTCATCTAAAACCACAATCAACCAAAACAAGCATAAAATAAACATCTTTAAACTCTTAAATTCTTTAGTACAGCAAATTTTATTAATGAATATAGAACATATAGTTCTTGCAGCTTGAAAACAAACTAAGGAAAACCTGTCTCAATGTTAAGTCTCTTTAAAAGAATATCTAACCAATAAAAACTTCTCTAAAAGTTAAATTACTTTTTTTTTTTTGCTTTTTCAACTTTATTTTTTTAGTACATTTTGCAGACATAATGATTATATTTGTCTCAAGGAGTTGGTACATGTACATAACACATTTTAATCCTTTTTATATCACCTTCCACTCCCTCCCCTCCTGGCTACATTTTCCCTCTACCCTCCCACCCCTCACTCCCTCTCTTTTATTCCCTATTACCTATCTTTTATTTTGCTCTTTATTTATATTTTAGGTTTCTCATCTTTATTTTTAACTTGTACAAAATTCGTAGATTTTTGGGCCGATGATATGGCTCAGTGGCACAGTGCCTACCTGGCAAGCACGAGGTCATGAGTTCAATTTCCAGTACCAAGAAAAAAAAAATCAGTATTTTTCCTCTAATGTGCTTTCCAAAAAAAGTACACTGAAATGCATGATATAAGCTTGGAAGACTTACTTACTATCCTTTGTGACTTCGAGCAAGTCACTTTGAATCTCTGACTCTCACCTTCCACATTTGCTTAAAATCTGTGCCTCATCTAGCTAACACTTTTGTTAGAATTCAGATAAGAACATCTATCTGAAAGCTTTGATAATTCTCACCTTATTTGTGATGTGATACTTTCTCTTCTGCTGCATATCTATTCCAGGAATTTGTTCTGACCTACCACAGCTTAGGGACCGGCTCATCCGGAGCCACTAGAGGATTAAACAAAACAAAACAAAACAAAACATGTTAGCAACAATGAACCTTCACTCATTAAATATGGGCAGGACTGCAATATAAAGGAAGAAAAAAGACACCAATTTTTAAGTTTAAAACCTGCTTCTATCACTACACTGAACCTCAGTTATAGTGAGGATTAAAGAAGACAATTATGTAAAGGGCCTCTCACAAAATAGGTACTCAAAATAGGTACAATTGTATAAGTTTCCACCATCACTACCACCATCATCAGCATCACTGCTCGGAGTATAACTGCCATCCTATGTTCACACTGCATTTAAAAACAAGTTGGTGCCAGGCATGGTGGCATACACTTGTAATCCCAGCACTCAGGAGTCTGAGGCAGGATGTTCGCCATGAGTTCAAGGCCAGCTGGGCTACATAGTGAGTTCAAGGCCAACCTGAAATGCATTGTGAGACCCTGTCTCCAAAGAAACAAAAACAAAAACAAAACAAAACAACAAAAAACCAACCTGGCAATACAAAAGCCATTATTTACAATTCTAATGTGCCAGGTACTATGCTAAATACTTTATGTATTTACTCTTGTCTCTTCCTTCTTCTCTTGCGTGAGCTCGTTTGCTCGCTCTCTCTCTCCGGCAATACTAGAGACTGAACCCAGGGCCTTTGCACTGAGGTGCATCCCAGCCCTTTTTACAGTTTTTAATTTGCAACAGGGTCTTGCTAAGTCACTAAATCACCTGGGCTGGGCTTAAACTTGCTATTCTCCTGCCTTAGCCTCCCAGAGTGCTGGGATTACAGGCATGCACCGCCATGCTTGGCTACATATTTCCTTCTTTAATCTTCATCACAACTCTGTTAGATTGATTTTTCTTATTTATTTGTTTATTTACTTATTTTGGATACAGGCTTTTACTATGTAGTTCAGGCTGCCTTAAACTCACTATATAGTCTAGGCTGGCCTTGAACTTGTGGCCATTTTCCTGCCTCAGCCTCCAGCGTGCTGGGATTATAGGCATATGTCACCATGCCTGGCTAGATTGGTATTTTTCTTCACAATCAAGAACAATACACACAGTTTTAAAAATAAATTCCTAAAGTGAAAACTACATGCAAGAGATCTTCACTGTGGCATTAATCACGAGAGTGAAAACTACAGGAAAAGTTCAATAAGGAGAATCACCTAATGGAGAATCAGATAACCCTGACAGCTTTTTAAATATATTTTTAATAGGTTTTTTAAAAGCAGTTTCAGGCACTTGGGAGGTTGAGGTAGGAGGAGCGTTGTGAGTTCAAGACTGCCTTGGGCTACAACGCGAGCACAAGGCCGGCCTGAGCTACATAGTGTGACCCTGCCTCAAAAAATCAGGGCTGGGAGTTTGGCTCGGTGACTTAAGCACCTGCCCTGGCAGGCGTGAGGTTGTGAGTTCAACCCCCAGTGCCGCAAAAAAAAAAAAAAAAAAAAAAAAGAAAAAGGAGTTTCAGGTTTGCAGCAAAATGGAGCAGAAAATACAGAATTCCAACATATCCTCTCCCACCCACAATGCACACCTGACTATCAACATTGTATTCCACAGTTCACAGATTATTATTTTCACATGAAAAAATATCTAACACATGGATAAAATTATAACCAAAAACATGAATGCACACGGGTAAACCAAGGAAGTCTCACACACTGAAACGAAGGGGTTATTTTGTTACATCATAATTATGGATAACGGGTGGACATGATAGTGCACAACTATAATCCCAGCACTTCAGGAAACTGAGGCTGGGGCAGGCAGATCAATAATTCAAACCTAGCCTGGGGAACTTAGTGACTTAGCAAGACCCTGTTGCAAAATTTTAAAAATTTTACAAAGGGCTAGGGATGTAACTCAATACAAAGGCCCTTAGTTCAATCTCCATTACGTCTGTCTGTCTGTACGCATGTATGTGGCTGGGGATGGATATAGCTCAGCAGAACACTTGCCTACCATATGTAAGGCCCTAGATTCAATCTCTGGTACAACCATCAAAAGAAAGAAAAGGAAAAGAAAGGAGAGGAGAGGAGAGGCAAGGCGAGGCGAGGTGAGGCGAGGCAAGGCATGGAATTATGGATAAGTTCAGGAATCTAATTTCTAAACTCCCAGAGAAGTTCTATTACCTTGACAATAAAAAGAGAAGGGAGGGAAGAGGAAGACAGTTAATCTTCCAATTCTGGTTCATTTCAAAAGAGAAGGGACACATGGAATGAAAATGATTTTCCTCTTTAGTCTTAATAAAGAAAAAACAGAATTCCTATTGTAGAACATAACTATTTATATTTCTTTCCTTAACAAGGGTATTGAAAGATTAGCAGATTATTCTGGTCGATCCCAGGGACACTTACACTTTAATTCATAAGTAACGAGCACACTTTGTAAACACAAGCTAAAGCAGAGAACACCTCTCGTTCCACCATGTATATCAATGCAACAGCCTATCTAGGACATCGAGTACTGAAACTGGTTCAAAGAGCACTACCAACTGCAGATTGAGCAGGCTGTGCTTTAGGCTTGAGTTCTCTTCCCTGAGAATATACTATTTTTCTCTTTTCCCACAGCTCCAGGAGTAATTAATGGATTGCTGCTGTATTTCTGTCCAGCCATTATACATGATTTTCGCACTTCATATTATATTGAACTACTGAAGTACCCATGTATCTAGTACCAAAGACAACATCTAGTTTTCCCACACTTACGCTTACCTATAACACACTTTGTTCCCACTCTTGTCCTTCCCCACCCAAAAGAATTAACCCTTACAGACTTACATTTTTCATCTATTTAAATTGAAAAGACATCAACAAATACCTTTTCATAAAAAAGAAAAAATATCCTGAAATACTCAAATGTCACTGTTTCAAAAACAGCTTTCTGACTACCTTGTCTAAAAAGTTTCTTTCCACCCCATTATTCTCTATCATAATAGGAGCCTGTTTATGTCTTTTAAAGTATTTTGTATAGTGTATAATTACATGCTTTATTTATATATTTATTCATTGTTACAGATTAAAAACTGGTGGTCAATTTAACATCAGCTGAATTAAATCAGCATGGTGCTGCGTGTAGATGGCTCACCTGAGGAAAGATGCCAGCATAAAAAAGAGATGTGGAGAGGAAGAGTACTTGCGCTGTGGGTTCTCCTAAGTGCTGCTGTTTCTGGAGGAGCTTGTCACGCTGGCTTCCTCGATATGAATTCAGACATTATCATCGGAGGAGCTCAGGGCCTTGTCGCTGAGGGTGGCTGTGGTTCATTTTGGGGGAGCTTTGGTCCTTACTTTGAGCACCACTTCCTGGCTCCACAGGGGAAGATGTTTAATCTCCAGGAGAAGCTGTCATACTGACTTCCTGACATGTACTCAACTGTCCTGGAGGAGCTCAGGATCTCACTGTCGCTGAGGACAGCTGTGGTATTTTTCAGGGGAGCTCTGGTCCTTATTTTGAGTGTCACGTCTTGGCTCCAGTACAGAACCCTCAGCCTGCTAGCACAGATCCTTCATCCCGCTGGCATAGATTTTCTAGCTTCCACCACTTACCTTTGGGCCTTCTCAGTGCAGATCCATGAAACAGACTTGCATGAGTCATTGCCATGGGCTCTAGGCCTCCAGTTGGACTCGTAGGAGGTATGGTCATGGGCTCTAGTTCTTCAGCTGGATTCATGAAGGACACTGCTGTGGGATCCAGGCCCTCAGTTGGATTTTCTAGGTCTTTAGTGTGTGGACAGATTTCCTGCACTTTCTTGATTTACCTCTGGGTGACCATCATAAAATAATATAAATTCTGTGTCCTGTATGTAATTGTTCTCCTTGCAACCCTTGACTACAACACTCATTTTCTATCATCAGTACCAAGATACATGAGGGTAAGAACTAGGTATACTACCAAAATCAAGTACAGTTACACATACAAAATTCAAATATTTGATGAATGAACAAATGCTACCACCTGTGTCTTTTTTTCTAATTATTTCCTTTTTTTCTTTACAGCGTCTTCTTTTTTTATTTTTTAAATTTATTTATTTTTTTTAAATTTTTTTAATTTAAGAGAAAAAAGACACAGAAAAGAAAAACAAAAAGCAAAAGAGACAAACAACAACAAATCCAATACAAGAACATTATAGGTTTACAAAATGAGATGACTGGAATTTGACAATGGTTGTAATATTGCATATCATTACCTTCAAAGGGGTTGTTTAGATTAACAGACATAGACATGTAAAATTGATCTAATCATATGAGTATTAACTGTTCTTTTTCAGTAACTAATGCATTTAGTAGTATAGTCATTTTAATTATCCTATGCATACCTATATACAAATTTATGTCTTTCTCTTTTTCCCTTCCTTCTTTCCTCCTTTCCCCTTTATAATACCTCTTGTTATCTTCAAAATAACTGCCCATACCATCAGGCATAATATAATCAAACAAAATAGTACAGAATAAAACCAATAAAAAATAAAACAATGGAAGCAATACAGGACTTCAAAACAATAGTAAAACAACACTGGTTACCATAATGCCTCGTTATCTTCTAAGCAGTTGCCTATATCATCAGTCATAATACAATCAAACAAATCAAAACAGAAAAAAATCACTCAAAACAAAACAATGAAAGCAATATAGGGCTTCTAAGCAAGGTGATCGGATATCAATAATGGCCACCATAATGTATTTTGTTATCTTTGAAATAGCTTCCACGCCATCAAATATAATAAAATTAGACAAACCGAAATAGAATAAAACAAAACCAAATTAAACAGAATAACAAAAACAATACAGGATTCAAATCACAATAATAGATTAACAATGGCCACTGCCTTCCCTTTTTAGACACTTCCTCCCCTTTCATTTCTACAGTATATATTGTGTATTTTGAATCCTACTAATTCCTTTAGTTTTTTTGTACTAGGGAGATAACATGATGTTCACCCATGTGGCTCTGGATCATTTCATCCATGAACATGATCTTAAGTTGTATCCATTTACCTACAAGAGCCTCGAGGTTATCTTTCTTTATAGCTGAGTAGCTTGCCATTGGATAAAAATGCCGTATCTTTCTTGTCCACTATGTAGCTAATGGGCAAGCTACCCCCATTTCTTTCTGGTTCCCTGTCACATACAGCATTGTTCTCTCTCCTTTGACTTTCAGTCTATGAACCCCCTTTCGAGTTTAATGTGTTTCTTGTATAAAGCATATTGATGGATCCTGTCTCCTGATCCACTCTGCCTGTGTTTCTTTTTATTGGTGAATTGAGGCCATCTACGTTAATGGTTAAGGTCAACATGCACTGCCTCGTCTCTGCCATGCTATTTTCCTGCCATTGGCTTCCTACTTTTCCTCTCCATTCAACTGTCTACCCCGTTGCTTGATATCCCTCTGCCACTGTTTCTGGAGTTGTGGTCTATTTTTATCTCTCTCTAGAATGTCCTTCAGTATACTTTGTAGGGTTGGCTTGGTGGTCATAAATTCCTTCAGTTGTTCTTTGTCATGGAAGTATCTTGTGTCTCCACTAATTTTGAAAGATAGTTTTGCAGGGTACATCAATCTGGGTTGGAGGTTGTTTTCTCTTTTTTTTTTTTTTGTGGCACCAGGGATTGAATTCACAACCTCGCGCCTGTCAGACAGGCGCTTAAGTCACTGAGCCAAACTCCTAGTGCTGGTTTTTTGAAACAGAATCGCACTGTGTAGCTCAGGCCGGCCTTGCACTTGTGTTGTAGCCCAAGCCGGCCTTGAACTCATGTTTCTCCTCAGCCTCCTGAGTGCTGGAATTAAAGGCGTGTGCCACCAAGCCCAGCTTGGAAGTTGTTTTCTTTCAGGACTCGAAATACTTCACTCCAAGCTCTTCTTGACCTGACGGTTGGTGTTGAGAAGTCTGTTGTGATTCTAATGGGTTTTCCTTTGCAGGTGATCTGTTTCTTTTCTCTAACAGCTTTTAATATTCTGTTCTTGTGTTGAATTTCTGGGATCTTGATTATTACATGCCTGGGTATAGATTTATTTTAATTATGGCTAGCTGGAGTTCTTCTATATGCTTCACTTATCTGCAAGTCACTTCCTTTTCCCATGTTTGGGAAGTTTTCTGATATTATTTCTGTAAATAGACTATTACTGTCATTTGTATTGACCCCTGCTTTTTCTTTTTCTTTTTTTTTTTTTTTTTTGTGGCACCAGGGATCAAACTCATAACCTCATGCCTGCTAGACAGATGCTTAAGCCACTGAGCCAAACTCCCAGCCCTAGTGTTTTTTGAGGCAGGGTCGCACTATGTAGCTCAGGCCAGCCTTGCCCTCATGCTGTAGCCCAAATCGGCCTCAAACTCACAACACTCCTCCTACCTCAGCCTCCTGAGTGCTGGCATTAAAAGCGTGTGCCACCACGCCTGACTGACCCCTGCTTTTTCACTCACACCTTTTATTCTTATGTTTCTTTGGGTTGTCTTGCAGCCATTAAATTGTTACTTCCAGGTTCCTTGTTATTTTAAAGAGATCTTTCCTTTCTCAATCCCAAGCTGCAAACCTGTCTTCAAGGTGTGAAAGTCTATATTCAGTTTCTTTCAAGTGGTTTTGCCAGCTTTCAATGGAGTTTTTAATTTCCTGGTTATCTCTTTGAATCTGTTTCATGTATTCTAAACCTACTTTGTATTGTTCATCAAGGTTTCCCTCATTTTCCTATACTTCTTTTTTCATCTATGTCTTCTTTAGAGATGCCTAGCAATTCTTTTATTATGTTTTTCATTTCTTCTTTTACCTGAGTTAGTATTTCTGTTCTAATTTCTTTTATAGCCTCATGAAGTTGTTTCTTTACTTCAGTTGCCATGACCTCAGAAACTTCAGTTGTGGGACTCCTGATTTCTTCTGCATTTGCATTTCCTGGACTTGCTCTGCTTGGATTGGAGGCCAGAGATTGCCTTTTGCTTCTTTGTCTTGACATATTCCTGGGTTCTTCTGGACAAATGGGCACTGGGGTCCCAGGCACTCCTTGCATTGGCTACAATTTCTCTGAAGTGAGACTGTTCGGTTCTTCTAGCCAGTGCTGATTATGGATATCTGATGATAGCCACTGGTGCAGTGCTGTCTGATGCTTTTCCCCAGCCTGTGTTAGTTCCCTGATGGCTAGTGGAGTACACGCAGGGGTGGGGCCGCCACCTGCCAACCTGGGCTGGTCACCAGTGGGGATCCTCCACTACTGCCCCTGGAGTGCATGTGGGGCTGCGGCCTGCAGACCAACCCAGCCACCCACAGAGACCCACCGAGTTGGCCCCCAGAATGCGCACAGGGGCAGGGCTCAGTCCAAGCAATTTCCACGAGTCTGTGCCCAGCTAGGAGCTGCTGGAGGAAGCTGAGAGCAGCCCCGGCCTCGGGCCCATTCAGCCCAACTCCAAAATGGTTCCCAGCCAATCACTCTCTCCCATGGGAGGACAGGGTCCCCTGCACTCACCATCAGCCAGTTCAGTCCTCCCCCTGTCCACTGCCTCTCTCCTCCAATGCCATCTCTCTCGGCAGAGGCCTCCAGGATCGCCACCGCCGCTGCAGCACCTTGATCTTGTGTCCCTAGGTTCTAGCAGCTCATCTCACAATGGGTCTGGCTCCAGGCAAAGGCACCGCCAACCACCACCTTCTTCTTCGTTTAAGTTTTTCTTTTTACTCTTTCTGTGGACTTCAATTCTTGCTTTAGATTCTTCCTGGGTCCAGGGGACTCACTCTCTTCCTTCTTGTCTTCCCCATGTTGCTATATTCCAGCATCTGGATGGTATCTCTCAGGGAAGCTATTTATTCTGCTGCTTACTGTTTCACCATCTTCCCGGAAGCCCTCTAATTACTTCCTTCCTGTCCTTGTCCACACACACATCATACATACATGTTTCATTGACCCAACCTGTACAAAATGCTCAGGAAATGCCAACTCTTGTAAGGATTGGGTACAGAAACAGAATTTCCATCCTCAAGGAGCTCATAATCATGTGAAAAGAGACTTACCCTATAATAAACAGAATCAATTATCATATTTTGTCACCTACCTCAAAAAACAAACAAACACTCCCAAGTGTTAGCAAGAATTTAGTGCAATAAAACTCTCATACACTGCTGGTGGGAATATAAAACATTAGTCATTTTGGGAAAATATTAGGCACTATCTACTTAAGCGGCACTTATGTGCAACATGTTAAGACTCAGCCATTCCACTTCTAAGTATATACCCCAACAAAATGTACAGATATATTCACCAAAACACACAAAACCAGTCTTAGCCACAAAATTCCCAAATGGAAACAATCCAAATATCCATCAGCAGAATAAATAAACAAATTTAAGTATATTCACACACTAAAATACTATATAAGAAAAAAACTATTACTAAAAAGAACAACATTGGGCCAGGGATTTAGCTCAGTGGCACAAGCGCCTGCCTGGCAAGCACAAGGTTGTGAGTTCAATCCCCAGTACCACAAAATAAGTAAATAAATAAATAATAAAAAAAGAACAACATGGATAAATCTCTAAAACAAAGCTAAATGACAGCAGACAAACACAGACACTATACAGTGTATTTTCATTTTATTTATTTATTTGTTGTTGCAGTCCAGAGAATAGAACCCAGGGCCTTGCACACTGGGCGAGTCCTCTGCCACTGCACTTCATATTCTATGCTTAGAAGGCAAACTAATCTGCAGTATTCAAAGTGGAGACCACAGTTACCCTCGGCTGGGGGTAATGACTAGAAGGATATATGGAAAGCTTCTGCAGTCCTGTTTTCTATTGCTTGATTTGGATGCTAGGTATGATTATAATAATTATAATATTACATATTATAATAATTCATTGAGTTGTACACTTACAACGCCTTTTTTTGTATTTTTATAATACCTCAATCAAATGTACAAAAATGCTCAAAGATGTGGAATAGGTACTGTAAACAAAAGAAACGTAGAAACAGAAAAGAATAACCTGGAGTCATTAGAAAATACTTCAAAGAAAAGGGCAGGATAGCTGGGCATGATTGCTCACACCTGTAATCCCAGCCCTTGGGAGGCCAAGGCAAGAGGATCACCATGAGTTCAAGGCCAGCTTGGGCTACATGCTGAGCAAGGCCAGCATGGCCTACATAGAGACTCTGTCTCAGCAAAAAAGAAAGGAAGGAAAGAGAACAAAGTAAAATAAGCAGCAGGTGAGGAAGCATGCTGTAGGGGAAACAAACACAAAATTGAAAGATTTGGGTTGAAACTCTAGTCTACCTATCTTATAAATATTTTGAAGACCAAATAAAATAATGTATGTGAAAGAGATGTGTAAGCTACAATGTATAATATAGATGTAAAGACCTGTTCCAGACAACTGCAGTGATAAATTCTTGCAGATAGCCTCTCATTACCAGGCATATATAAGATTTCACCTTTTATTTTTTGCTTCCTAAAGATTCTGAAAGACAGAAAGAGAGGGTGACAGAAGTCAGAGACTCAAGTAATTCTTAAATGTTGTGGTGTATGTGGGGGGCGCAGGTGTTATAGTCTCCTAAAACTGTAAGCTCCACCAGGGCCCAGTCCATCTTATATTCCTTTTATTTTCTTCCCAGTGCTCAACACCATTCTGGGCATGGTGTCGGTACCTCAATAAAAACTAGGTAGGTATTTTTTTTTACTGTTTTCAAAGAGTAGGACAACTTGGAGAAGGTCCAAAAAAGAACCACAGGAATGATCAAAGGGATGAATAAAAGGTCCTAGTGGAAAGGTTAAAATGAATTGAAGTGTTTAGTTTGGAGAAAAGGCAACTTAAGAATTAAGCTTAGAATAACAACACTTGAGTTGGAAGACAGCTCAGAGGTCTTCTAGTCCAAAATTTTCACTTTACAGATGAGGAAACTAAAATTAAGGGAGAGGTTGCAACACAGCACTTTTTTCTTTTCTTTTCTTTTTTCTTTTAAGTTTCACTTTATACAGTGAGGGGGAAACTCACCCAAGTAGCACCAACATAAACAGCAACAAAATAGCAGTTACAACTCACCCAGCATTCCCTATATTCCTGGTATATTCCTCCTGTTTTACTTATGCTATCTCACAATAACCTTGTTAAGCAGATACTGTTTCTTTCACACTCTAGAAATTAGGCCACTAAGAATCAAAGGAAGTTCAAGAAGTAAAACATTTAAAACTATGTTTTTCCCCAATATCAAGTGGCTGTCAAAAACATTAGTTCAACAACACAGATTCAGACATCTTTCTTTCTTTCTTTCTTTAGACATCTTTATTTCTAAATACGATTTTCCAGTAAAAGGAATGAGAGCTCCTTGGAGAAATGATTAAATCTAGGGCAAGAGCAAAGAAAATACAACATGAAACTGAAACATCTTGTGGTGCCAGGAAATAAAGGACTATTTAAAAATGATGGGGACATGTAAAAAGGAACTTAAAGAGCCAAAACTGGGACAATTTATTTGACGAAGAAAATAACTAATTTGAAAATGAATTATTACTCATGGAAGAAAATAAACACTCATGAGCTCATATTGATAAACAATTGGGAAAATAAGTAAGGGGGAAAGAAATGCCAGCTCCTCCTTTCAGAAGAACTCCAGTTAATAAATACAGGAATAGTGGAAACAGAAAATCACTACTAAGCAAATACCACAGTTGCAACCAAGAATTAACAATAGAATTATCATATAATCCAGCAATCCAACGCTGGGTATATATACACAAAAGAGTTCAAAGCAATTTCTCAAACTAGCATTTGCATACTCATGTTCACTGCAGGATTATTCATAATAGCCAAGAAGTAGAAAAAATCCAAGGTCCACTGACCCAAATAGATAAAGAAAATGTGATATGTATTTATATATAATATAAATATATTTTCTGTATATTATATATATGAATATTTTCAGACTTTAAAAGAAAATTGTCTTACACTATAACATACATGAACCTTGAAGACATGATGGAGAAATAAGTGGAGATCAAATACTGTATGATTCCACTTAGATGAGGTACCCATAGTAACCAAGCTCTCTACTAAAAATAAGAAGCCAGGTATGGTGTAGCACATCTATAATCCCAGCACTCAGGAGGCTGAGGCAGATGGATCGCTGTGAGTTCGAGGCTGGCTTGGGCTCCATAGTGGGTTCAAAGCCAGCCTGGAAGCCCTGTCTCGAAAACTAAAACTAAAAATACAAATACAAAAATATATAGTAAGAAAAAGCCTATAACAACAGGGAAGGGATAATCTGAATAACAAAGGCTATCTAAACAACACAAATAATGTCTCCTTTAATAAAAGTGAAAAAGTACTAAAATATAAAATGGAGATGTATTAAGGTACCTAAGGAAAAATTAGTATACACACATACATAGAACTAGAAAAGAACCAGCAGAGATTTAAATATTGATATTTCAGATTTGAAGTCACAGGTCATTTTTAATTCCTTTATTATTAAAGTATTTGTGATATAACAAAAATCAGGAAAAATAAAAACCCCTCACAAGGGAATTCCAAGGTTAATTACACTACAGTGAATCGTGCATCCAATGTTAGGTAACCGAAGGCTTCAAATAATTGTTTCTTGGACTTTATATTCATAAAAAGAAAAAGAAACATTTTTCACCCCAAATAAAAGCAGCACAAAGTAGCTTCGAAAAGAAAATTGAAAAAAGTTAACTCTGAAATGAATGTCTGGAAAAATTCCCTAACAGTAAAAATCATCAGACTGTAACATGGTATCCTAGGCTAAGTTCCACTGCTGGGGTATTTAGAAGCAACGCCCTGGACACCATACTGTAGGAATCAGTCCTGAGCTGGCACCACAGAGACCTACTGTGGTCTCATGAGGTTTTTCCATCGCACATTTGGTTGACTAATCTATGAATATATATTGGCACAAAAACATTAACATTTTCAAAGAAGAACAAATCTTACCTGGGAAATGCCAGACAGAGTCCTGCCCCACAGTACTTGTAAAGGAGACAATGGTACCAATCGGCTGCATACTGGAACCCACTGAGAGGTGCTAGTGTGCCTCCCCTAGAAAGAAAAAAAAACTATGTCAGGAATCTATATCAGACTCCATATGCAGAGGGCAGTACAGTGTACCTGTGACATTGTGATATAAGAAGTATGCATTTGGTCTTCTTTTCTAGCTCCAAGAACCCTTGAATTTCTAAGTGACTGGAGTATTCTGTTATTCATAATAAGCTCCTCTTAACCTTACCAGAGTTGATGCTCATAAGGTGCCTCTTGGTGGATGAGCAAGTGGGCTGGTTGCCAGAGGAACCAAACAAATAAGTAAAGGGTTAGAACTTTCACCTCAATATTTATACCTTACAATCACCACCCAGTGACATAAGAATACTGCTATTACCTTACTTATGTAGGTAAGAAACTGAGCTACGCATAGGATAAGTAACTTTCCAAAATCACAGAGTTAATAAACAGCAGGTTTAGGATTGGGCCCTAGGCAGCCCAACTCCAGAATCTATGCTTATTAATGGGATGAAAGGGTACAGGGATTATCTCCAAGATCCCTTCTGGCTCTAACATTAAAAGCATAACCACTGGTAGAATCCTGAACCAATTAAAACAGCATATTAGCTGGCATATTAGTCCAGCTATTCGGGAAGGAGAAGCTCAGCCAGAGAGTAACTTGGCAAGAACATATCCTAAAATAAAAATTTTTTATTTTTTAATATTTATTTATTTATTTATTTTTGGTACCAGGGATCGAACTTACAACCTCACACCTACCAGGCAGGTGCTTAAGCCACTGAGCTAAATCCCCATTTTCAGCAGTTTAATAAAATTTTTTAAAACAACTGAGGAGGTAGCTCAGTGCAAGACCATGCATTTAATCTCCAATGCCACTATATCTATAAATAAAATAAAACAATAGTGAGAAAAGAGGTACTTGGAGTTAGACAGCACTGAGTTGACTCCTGGTTCCTGTGCTGATAAACTACATGTTAGATAACAACCTCAGTGGGGCTTTGTCACCTCTTATATAAAGATAAATACCTACTTCTTATAATTAAAAACAATTAACAAACATACCTTGCAGCTTAGTATTAAGAGGAATCTGCTCTCTACTGCCTTAAGAGTAGGAAAGAAGGGTAAGGGTGGAGTAGGGAAAGGCATTAGAATTTTAAACCTACAGATGTTTAAAGTGTTTCATGTCCTAAAACTGTGCAACTGTTTCTAATAGGCTACCCACAATACCTTGTATTTCAAATCAAACATAGAGTTAAATATATTTTATTTCAGATGAAGTTTGATCTATTGGAATGGTTTCCAAATGACAGTCACTGCTGTATTGTTTTAATAATACTGACAGATTTACCAGAATGATGTCAGGTGCTCTTTTCTAAAAATGTAAACATGTGTTAAAATAAAACTATCAGAGTCAGGGCCAAAGTGAGTATGAAGGTACAAGAGGATATTACAAGTAGAAACGATGCAAACTTTAGAAAATTTTCTGAAAAATGTTAAAAAACTTTTCTAAACAATTTCATCATGTTATTTCCAATGTCAACAAAAATTTTCTTTGTAATTTGGGTTCTACTTGGTTGTAGGCCAATATTTTAAACCAGTTCTTATTAGAAAGAGAAATCAACTCTGTTCTTTTCTTCAATCCCATAATTCTTGTACAAATCCTTAATTCAAACTGCTAAGGTATAGAGAAAAGATGCCTGAATCCCAAACCTCCCATTAAATTGCTGTGTGACCTTGAAATAGTTACTCAACAATCTGGGCCTCTGCTTTCCCTTATGACAAATGGGAATAACAAAAACTACCTCACAGGAACTTTCCAAGGAACATATCTGTAAAAGCACTCTGATAACAGAAAATACATATAAAGACATCATTATCATTATGAGCAATTTTTACTGAATTATATAACCTCCTCTTTCCCCAGCAAACTGTCAAAAGCACCAAAACCATCTTCTTAATACATTGTTTTTTGTGTTTTTGTTTTTGCTTTTTGTTTTGTTTTGTTTTTGAGACAAGATCTTGCACTGTAGTCCTCTGGAGCCTTGAACTCACCACACCTGGCAATATGTTGTTTTTTTAACCCAGCATGGTGGCCCATGTCTGTAATCCCACCATTCTAGCAGGCTGAGACAGAAAGATCACAAGTTTGAGCCCAGCCAGTGCCAATTTAGTGACTCAGAGAGACTGTCTCAAAAAGGGCTGGGGATGTAGTTCAGTGTGAAGGTCATAGGTTCAATTCCCAGTTTTTAAAAGAAGTTATTTTTAACCTGGCAAACAACCACTGGTGTTGGGGGGAAAACCATGTTAGATTCCTGCAAGCCACTGGTTGCAACATGTTTGTCAATCAGTTAATACATAACCTTGTTTTGTGTGTGATTCTTTAATAGTCAGTTACATTGATCTCACCACCAATAGCATTAAAACTCATTCCTGAGCAAAACTAACTTAACATGCATAAGTCACATCACTGCCTTCTTGCACTTAACACTAGCCAAAACTTGAGTACTACTTTTGGGGGCCATTTTACACAAGGAAGTGACCAAAGCAAACACAAAAATATGAAAAATATGGCACTAAATAGACCATGAAAAAGATATTTATTTACAACATGAAATCTGAAATAAGACGTCAGACTTGCCTCGTTTGACCTCAGCTGGGAATGTGTATACATTGGTGACTCAAATTTCTCAGTTGTCTGTACATGTCTACAAATGACTGAAAGTGCTGTTAGCTACTGACTTGGGGTTATAAATAAATTTTAGCAACTAGGTAAATTCATAAACACAGAATATATGAAAAAGACTAACTACAGTCACCAAATCTACTCTGTAATTCCCCTGTGGTTCCTATATTCTGAATCCCACGGTGTCTAATTCAATTCCATAGTCCAAAGACAGACATAGGTACTATCGTAACAAGTCTCCTCCAAGTTATCCTGTGACATGCAGTGTCACCAGATGGGTCTCAGGAGGTCCCTCAAAGGGGACAGAGACCTCAACTCATCCTGTGGAGATGGTCTGACTATCATCATAGAAAAGTATTTCAGGATTTGTCAGTGAGAGACATAGACTGACTTACTGGGCAGAGATGGAAAATAAGAGAAAACAGCTAGGCATAGTGGCTCATGCCTGTAATGCCAGCACTCAGGAAGCTGAGGCAGGAGGATTGCCACAAGTTCGAGGTCAGCCTGGGCTACGTAGTGAGTTCAAGGCCAGCCCAGCCTGAATTATACAGCGAGATCATGTCACAAAAAAACAAAAGCAAGCAAACAAGCAAAGAAAAATGAAAACAGAGAAGGAACTTTAGCCTGAGAAGGTAGAGGGGACACAGATCAGACTGGTCCATTAACAAAAGACCAAGACCTAGTTGTATGAATTTACTGGAGTGTGTTGAATCTTGAAGGTACAATTCTGTCTCCAGAAGATGATTATTTCTGCTAGGGGCTGCCTCAGTTTTGTAGAAGTCAACCTCCCAAGATGATCACAGGTTTAGAGCTTTCAATGATAAGAAACAGCAACAGGTTCCCCACCACTGGTGTAGGGCAATGACCAGAGACTATTGTGCATCGCAGGTAAGTGAATGTCCCAGTAAACCTTTTATCTTTGGTTTTTGAAGGGGGATAAGATAGGTTATGTAAATTTTAGGGGTAATCAACCTTGTTTTGCCAGCTTTTAGACAAACACTCCAGAAATTATTAGTATGCCTATATGCAGAGACAAGCAAGGACCTGACCCAAATATATGAAGTAATAAATGAAGGTGAAAGCTTTGTTCTAATTTACTTAACTATTGGGCATCTATAGGCCTATGTCTTAGCAAAACTGGTTTTTGTTTGTTTTGTGGTCCTGGGGATTGAACCCATGGCCTTCACATGAAGTAACATCCCCAGTCATTTTTTATTTTTTAGACAAAATCTCATTAACTTGCTAAGTTGCCCAAGCTGGCTTGAACTTGTGATCCTCCTGCCTCAAATTCCCAGAGTATTAGGATTACACGTGTTGACCACCTTGCCCAGCTCCAAAAACTGCTTTTAAGTCCCCAATTGCCTCAGAAGAAAACACAAATCACTCTCTTAATAAATAACAGGTTGAGGCGCAGCAGTTTGTCCTTTGTCCCCATGGTGGCCTCTGAGTGTCACTCCAAAAGAATATTTCCAAAAAGCCAGGTGTGGTGGTGCACGCCTTTAATCCCAGCACTCGAGAGGCTGAGGTAGGCGGAACATTGTGAGTTCGAGGCCGGCTTGGACTACAACACAAGCACAAGCCTGGCCTGAGCTACAAAGTGCGACCCTGCCTCGAAAAACTAGGGCCAGGAGTTTGCCTCAGTGGCTTAAGCTCCTATCTGGCAGGCGTGAGGTTGTGAGTTCAATCCCTGGTGCTGAAAGGAAAAAAAAACAAAAGATTATTTCAAGACAGGGAAGGAAAAAATATTCAACTATTCTTTCAAAAAGTATTAAGGCTGCAGGTATAACTCAGTGGTACAGCACATGTTTAGCATATACAAGGACCTTGATCCCTAGCACCAAAAAACAAAAATTTTTGAATTACTGAATACACTTCCTTCTATTACTTTGTTGAAGGTATCTAATCTGAGTTTTCAAAAGATTGACTATATACAGGAAAGATTTGAGTAAATTTGTAAGTATTTTAAGGGTGAGATGTTCAGTTTCTATCAGAGAAAGGAGTTTGCAAACATGGCAAGGGAGAAGGGAAGAAAAAACCTTATGATATTGGATTGGATTAGAGTAATTGGTGTAACTGGTTTAATATATACAGATATAGAAAGACATACATGTATGGTAATATGTAAATATATAAATACACATATTTCCTACGTATGTCCTAGTAGGGACTGGAAACAATGACACTCAGTAGCAACAAGCACATGTAGCTCCCAGATTTGGTTTCTAAATAGCAATAACCACTAGAAGGAACCAGCCTTCTCTGAGGAAAAGTCGGCTCCTCAGAGCCTTAACATTATGTGACCAGCTTAAACATCCCTTCTGCTTTACTCACCCTTACCTTACTTAGTCCAAGTCTTTATCACTTCCTCTAGGATTCCCTATATAGCTTCTGACCTTGAGAACTCTCAGTCCCCTCTGCTTGATCCATTCACAACATATATGAATATATGGCTTGTGTTTAGATGTTCCACCAAAGCCTCACACAGTCACAGGTGGGGCTTTTTCAGAGGTAGCTGGATCTAGAGTGTATGACATTGGGTTTGATTCATGGTACAATGCCTGGATCAAAAGCACTAGGATTAAGGGTGCAAGCACTACCCATCTTAAGTATCCTGGATAAGATACAAGGAATAGAATATGTTGTAGTCTTCCCTTGCTAGCTTTGCTACCTTCTGTCTGCCAGAGACTATTATATCTCCTCTGCCATGTAACCCTGCCTCATAGCCAGCTAATTATAGACTGAAACCTCTACAAGCTATGAACTAAATAAGCCTTTCCTCCTTTAACTTTGGGTGTTGAGTATTTTGTCCCAGCAATAAGAAAAGTAACTAAAACAGAAATCTAGGAGTAGAAACACAAGTATTTACTACATTGACTTTTACTTTCAAAATGTTCTTTTAAATTTTTAATTAAAAAATGAAAGAAGAAACACAAGTATTCCTCTGATCAAGTGGTGGGTGTGAAAAGAGAACAACATGAGAAAATAATTATAAAGAGGCATAGAGAAATTTGTGAGTGATGAATATGTTCATTACTTGTAGTGTAGTGACAGTTTTCCAGGTGTATACCGGAATCAAGTCTTATCTGATTATATAATTAAATGTTACAATTTATCATATGTCAGTTATTCCTCAATTTAATGAAAAAAATTAAATTGAGAAGAACAGTAAATGGACCCAAAAAACTTCTAAAAATAAATCTACCCTTGCTTAAAATATTTCAAAGGCTCCCCTATGCCTCCAAGATAAACCTCAAACTCCTAACCATAACACCAAGGAGTCTTATGCCATTTCCCCACAAGTAACTTCAAGTCCAGTCAGATTTACTTATGCTTCTTTTCTAGCATTATTAGAATAATCTAATTCTTCTCTTCTATGTTCTTTCCTCATTCTCTAATATTCTGACTTAGTACAATGATTTCTTTCTTTGTCTTCAAGTGATTCTCTACTGTTCTCAGATACCTTTATCTGTACCTGTTACAGACTTCTACCATAGCTTTCCAAGTATTTGTGGGGTTTTTTAAATCTCTATTATTATTATAAACTTGAGTAAAGTTTACGTTCTTCATAAAGTGCCTGGCATAGTTCCTAGAATGTGGCAAACACTCAATAGTTGCTGAATTAAAAAAGAAGGAAACCTTCACACACATCTTTACACATATCACAGTACCTAGTCTAAATCCCTTTGTAGAGTGGTGGTTAACAAATACCTGCTCCAGAAGCTGGGGATATAGCTCAGCGGCACAAGCACCTGCCTGGCAAGTGCGAGGTCCTAAGTTTGATTCCCAGTACCAAAATAAATAAATAAATAAACAACTGCTCCATTCTGGCTTACTGCCACCTTCAGGGAGTCCTTAAGGAGTTTCCATTGCTTTATCACACACTATATTTTAACATATGCTAAGAAGACCTCAGTGAAGCAGAATATAGTGAAAGGGGTTTTCCTTATTTAAATCTCTATTAAGTCTCCAAAAAGAGAAACAGAAATGAACAGAAAAAAGACTCAATTAACAGAGGGCAGAAGAAGAGATGGTTTTTATGAATGCTACCACCTAAGAAGAAATGAATCTGCAACAGTCCAAATGCTCAGGGTCAAAAATAAGATAGCTGGAGCAGATATTAACTTCCAAGACAAATCAGGGTGTTCATTTCAAGTCTCCAGTCCAATAAACTTTTCACACATGCACACACACTCACATCTATCTTAAAAGAAAAGTAATTTAAGGCTCAGTGGGAGAGCACTTGCCTAGCACCATGCAAGAGGTCTTGGGTTCCACCCACCTCCAGCATGAAACAAAACAAATTTAGAACATACTAGTTGTCGTTTCCCCAGAAGCTCTCAAATCTCAATTATGAAGAAAAAAAAAAGTCTCAATTAGTTTCTGATTTGGTGTCAACAGTTACTTCACCAAGTGAATCTTGTTGTAGGTTATAGAAACTATTTCTGAAATATTTACTGAGCAGCATTCTGCACTTTGCTGAGCTGGCAAGGAATACAAGAAGTAAAATTGTAGTGTTTCTAAGTCTATATATATAAAGAGGCTAACATCACAAGTGGTAAAACAACTCAAAAGACAGCCTGGCAGGAATACATAGTGTCTGCTATGAAAAACTATTCTTGAATCCGTTTGTTAAAGACCTGCAAAATTTTAGACTGCCCAGGTCCTCCGTGATTAGATACTAAGATCTGTGTTCACCTAAACTTTTTTTTTGTACCAGGAATAGAACTCAGTACCTTGTGCATGCCAGGCTGTGCCGCTGAGTTAAATCTCTGGTCCCTAACCTTTTTTCCTACTGCCACTTTCTTTTTCCTTTAATTCCTAGAGGTCAAAGTATGCCAGTGACTCTCACGCGGACTGGACCCAAAATTCAAGAGTCTAGTAGTCTTTCTTCAGTTCATTCATTCAACAAGTATTGACTGAACGCCTAGAATGCGCCGGACACTACGCCAAAAAAAAAAAAAAAAAAAAATCAAAACCACCTATATAAACCCAAATCTTGGGCACCTTTCTTTCAATCTATTACTGTTGTCTATATTCCATATAACCATAAAGAATTGATGTGCAGTCTCTAAAACAAACTTAGGGTCAGAAGCCAATGGGACTGCAAGGAGATAAATGTCCTGATTTTTTCAAATGGGGCCAAGAAAGCCCCAAAGTGTCTTGCCCAAGGTCACACCGTGCAACAGTGACAGGCAGGGACTGTAACCCGCGTATCCCGCAACTCCATCAATGTCCCACGTGCTCCCTCTGAGTGGAAGGTGTTACAGACGGCGATGGAGGAATAGCAAACCTCATCAAATTAAGGTCCAATGTCCCTCTCTCCTAGAAAGAGGGAGACACCAAAGCCAAACCAGGAGCAGGAAGAAGTGGGAAGCTGCCTTAGTTTCCCCGCGGAAAGGCGGCCACGCAGCCAAGCGATCTCACAGGTTCCCCTTCTGCATCTTCTTCCAGCTTCTCTCGCCCCGCCCTCTCCGATTCCAACCCGGAGACCCAGCAGGCGACCATAGAAAATTACTCTTGCACTCACTAGGACTCGCACCAGCAACGCCATGTTCCTCAACAACCATTTCCGGGTGAAGCGTGAGCTTCCGGAATCCCCGCGGCCACTGTGCCTTCACCACATTGTCCTTTTACCGAAGGGAGTCCGGCAACCCCGGCGCAGGCGCACAGACGCCCCTGTGCGCATGCGCCCGCGCTTCTCTTCTGCGCATGCGGAGGTCAGTCTGCGCTGCATTCCTAACCGCTATGTTTTCCCAGCTAAGCGTCACAGTGGCTCGAAAGCTCCAGCAACGTCAACTCTTGACTTGGGATTCTCGTATCCCGTCTTTGTCTCTTTCTGCCTAGCCTGACTACTCAGCAAACCTTGGCTGGAGTTAGTCCTTTCCAGATCTGCAGAGGTTTTAAATTTATTTACAAAGATTCTACAAGAAAAACCCCAATAAAACAGACAAGCAGGTTTAGCAAAGTCATGGTACAAGGTCACAAAGCCATATACAGAAATCTAGTGTTGGCCTATATACAAGCAATGAACAATTCAAAAGTAAAATTGTAAAGGCACAAGTTACAACATCACAAAAAAGCTTAAAGTAACATTATTGTATAAATCTACCAAAATACATTCATTATCTGTATCCTAAAAACTATAAAAACTGTTCAAAAGTACTCAAATACAACCTAAATAAGTGAAGAGAGACTATGTATGTGAATTGGACAAATATCAAACCATTTATTCTCCCTAAACTTAGCTATAGATTCACCTAAATATCTTTCAAAATCTCAGCGAATTCTTATTTTTCTTTATCTTAGGTACTTTATATGCATATACATAAACATATACATAGTTTTCCTTCAGTTTGTCACACAAGTGCAATGATATGATGCTTACATATGTGTGACTTATTTATTTCACTGTTATGTATATTCTCAAGACGGATCCATTTAAGTATGAAGGTGTCCAGTTTATCATTCTTTATAGCTGGGTAGTATTCCATTACACAGAAATACCACACCTTTTTTGTCCATTCCTCAGTGGATGGGCATTTAGGTTGTTTCCAAGATCTGGCTATTATGAACTGTGCTGCTAGAAGGTACCCATTTTCAACAGGAGCTTGAAGAGAATAGGACTTTGGTGGATCCCAATATTTAAAAAGAGCCTAAGAAGGAATTTGAAATAAAAAGATAAGACAACAGAGTCTTGAGAGTTAAGGGAAGAAAGCAAGCACGTGCTGACCTAAACCTGGAAAGAAGAAGGAACTTGGGGTTTGTGGTTGGGTAGTTGATTGGTTAATGGAAACTTCTTTGAATATTGTTGGGTAAGAATTTAGTAAAGATGAGGCTACTAGAGAAAGAATCAAGGATGCCAAAAGTTTCCCGAGGAAGTGGCCTTTTCTGAGGAGATGGCCTTAGCTAGAGAACTCTTTGATGTATCCCAGGAGAAGTAGAAGAGAGAAGGTGTGAATGTCCCGCAGACTGATTGGGAGCAGAAGCCCAGGATGTTTCAATTCCTTCCTTTGCATTCATTCAACAAAGATCCATCCAGTGTTCCCTGTGTACTAGACACAAGACAGATGTGGATACTGGCTTAGTGGAGCTCATAGACTGGTGGAGGAAACATCAAAGTCTAGTCAAACAGTGAAAGACTAAAAACTCTGCTAAGTGTTACAAAGGAAACAGCTAATGGACTGTGTGGCCGAGTAAAACCTGTGTGAGGTGACATGTTGGATGAGATCTAAAGAATGCAAAGAAGCTAGCCATGGAAGTGACCTCACATGCGCTATTTTTTAATGCAAATGTATATTCTTAATAGACAAATTGAGATTATAAATATGTGTGTCATGATGTTTTGAAATGTATATATACTGTAGAAACCAGGGGTGGTGGTACACACTTATAATCCCCGCACTCAAGATCCTGAGGCAGGAGGATTGCTGCGAGTTTGAGGCCAGGCTGGCCTACATAGTGAGTTCAAGGCCAGCCTGAACTACACTGCAAAACCCTAGCGCTTGCCCTCGCAGGCGTGAGGTTGTGAGTTCAATCCCCGGTGCCGCAAAAAAAAAAAAAAAAAAAAAAAAAAAAAAAAAAAAAAAAAAAAAAAAAAAAAAAAAAAAAAAAAAAAAAAAAAAAAAAAAAAAAAAAAAAAAAAAAAAAAAAAAAAAGGAAAAAAGAAAAAAACAAGAAATGTGTATATATTGTGGAATAGCTAAATTCAACTAATGTATATATTACTTTTTTTGATGAAACACTTCAAATCCACTTGCTGATTTTCAAGTGTACAGTCTACGGTTATTAACTGTAGTCACTTAACTGAAATTTTGTAACCTTTAACATCTCCCCAAACCCCTTTCAATCTCCTGGTAACCACCATTGCACTCTCAACTTCTGTTAGTTTAAATTTTTTAGATTCCACATATAGATGAAATGGTATAGTATTTGTATCTTTTGTGCCTAGCTTATCTCACTTAGCATAACATCCTCCAGGTTCATCCATGTTGTCACAAATGACACAATTTCCTCTTTTGAGGCTGAATAGTATTTCAGTCTATGTGTAACCCACATTTTCTTTAGATTAATTTTAGTTCTTGGCTATTGTGAAATGATGCAACAGACATGGGAATGCAACTGTCTTTTCAACATACTGATTTTATCTCCTGTAGATATATCCAGTAGTAGGATAACTATATTATATCATAGTTCTCTTTATAATTTTTTGAGAAACTTCCATGGAGCTTTCCATAATGGCTCTAGTAATTTACATTCTTACCCACAGAATGCAAGTGATTTCTTTTTTTCCATTCCCATCAACACTTGTAATAACTATTCTAACAGTTGTAGTATTCATTGTGGTTTTAATTTGCATTTCCTTTATGATTAATAATGAGAATTTCTGTATGCCTATTGGTCATTTGTATGTCTTCTCTGGAGAAATGTCTGTTTTTGCAGATGTTGTCCCCATTTTATGTTTGCTTCTGTTTTGTTTTGTGCTATTGGGGATTGAATACGGGGCCTCACACATGGTAGGTAAACACTGCTGCTGGGCCACATCCCCAGCCACCTTTGCCTTTTTTTTTAGGTGGTGGTGGTGGTGGTACTGAGGATTGAACCCAGGACCTTCACACTGATATACATCCCTAGCCCCTTTTTCTTACTTTTTACTTTGGAACAGGTTGTTGCTAAATTATCGAGGCTGGATTAAAGCTTGCAGTCCTCCTGCCTCAGTCTCCCAAGGTGTTAGAATGACAGCCATGCACCACTGTACCTGGCTTTTTGACCGTTATTAAATCACATTAGTTATTTTCTTGTTATTGAATTGTTTCAAATCCTAATATATTTAGTATATTAACCATTTATCAGATGTATGATTTACAAATATTTTCTCCCATCCACAGATGGTTTCTTCACTCTGTTGACTGTTTCCTTTGCTGTGCAGAAGCTTTTTTAGTTTGATGTAGCCCTAAGTGTCTGTTTTTGCTTTCATTCCCTATGCTTGTAGGGTCTTATCTAGAAGAATTTTTGCCCAGGCCGATGTCGTGGAGTTTTCCCCCTACTTTTTCACCTAGTAGTTTTAAAGTTTCTGGTGTGATGCTTAAGTTACTTACTTTTTTTTTTTTTTTTTTTTTTTTACGGCACCAGGGACCGAACTCACAACCTCTCGTCTGCCCGACAGGCGCTTAAGCCACTGAGCCAAACTCCTGGTCCTTGTTTTTTGAGGCAGGGTCACACTATGTAGCTCAGGCCAGCCTTGTGCTCCCGTTGTATCCCAAGCTGGCCTCGAGCTCTCAACACTCCTCCTACCTCAGCCTCCAGAGCGCTGGGATTAAAGGCATGTGCCACCACGCCAAGCTTCTACCTTTTTTTTTTTTTTTTTTGAGACAGGTTCTCACCATGTCCCAGGCGACCTTGAGCTCACTACGTAGCCCAGGCTGGCCTCAAACTTACAGTGATCCTTCTACCTCAGCCTCCCGAGTGGTGGCATTACAGCATGTACCAGCATGCCACCATTTAATACATTTTGAGTTAACTTCTATATATAAGATTGGCATTTTATTGTGAAGTTGATATTTACATATGCATGAAGATATCAGTTGCTCCATCATCACTTATTGAAGAAGCTAATAACAAGAGATTATAGACATGTACCACTACGCCTGGCTTGTTGTTGTTTGTATACAAAATGTAAAGATATCTCCTCATCCCGCTTCCATTTGAAAGCTTTTACAAAACTAAATGAAGACATTGTGCATACAGTTAGGTAGCTTATATCTGTATAATGGAAACCAATGGTGAAGTGCTTCTGCACATAAATTAGGATGAATTTTATCACATATTAAAACAGGAATAAAAGAAATATTCTGGTTAAATTTAAGAAGCAAAATGTAACACAAAACTGCAATCTTAGTTTTCATTGCTGTAATGAAATACCTGAAGCAGTCTAACTTTGCAAAGAAAGGAAGTTTATTTATCTCATCGTTTTGGAACTGAAGGGCACGGCACTGGAATTGACTCTTCTGGTGAGGGCCCACTTGGTTGCATCACATCACAGCAGATGGCAGTGATGGGAGCCTATGCAAGGAGCATGTGTGGGTGCCAGCAATCATGTTGCCAAAAGGAAGTCAGGGAGAAGGGAGTGAGGCCAGGCTCAAGCTTTTTAACAACATTCTTGTGAGAACTACCTTAATCTCTTCCTAACAGTGGCACCCTCGACTGACCCAAGGGCCTGCCACTGAACCCCACCTCTTAAAAGATTCCATATCATCTCCCAATAATATCACCCTTGGAACCAAACTTCCAACACATGAAATTTTGTGGCACATCCAAATACAGCATGTGCAAATAAGAAATACACACAAGATGATGTATTAAAATGCTGGTGACGGCCTGAGAGCCTCCAACCAGAAAACAACTAAGTCTGCCTTCCAGGGGCCTGCACAACCAGCGTGGACCCCAGGAAGAGAAACATGCGCCCCACCTCACCCCCACACCTACCGGTGTGCAGGCTAAGAATCAAGGACAAAGCTATGCCCCACCCCTTCACCCCCGCCCCTGTAAAGCAACCTGCTGGTTCGGAGGTCTGGCTAAATTGATAGCCGCTAAGGTACATAAAACAACTAAATGCTAGTATTGTTTTGTTCATTTTGCAGGTCTGGGGCTGGCAACCTGAGCCTCTCTTTGGAAGATGACAGTACACAGTGTAGCAAAAATGGGGGATTCTCTTCTGTCTTGTCTTCAAGGCCCAGTATTATTCTCATTGTTTTGCTTTATTCTGATTAATTTTTTTGGCCTTATTTTATACTCTGTTTTTATTGGTTTTATCGGGTTTTTTTTATTTGATATTACTATACCTGTTGGAATGGTCAACTATTCTGAAAATAACAAGATATACTATGGTAGCTATTGTTTTCATAGTATCTTTCTTGGAAGTTCTGTACCAGTTCTACTGCTTTGTTTTGATTGACTTCATTCTGTTATGTTTTGTTGGATTTTACTATCTTTAAAATAAAAAAATAAAAATTAAAAAATAAAATGCTGGTGACAAGAGAAGATTGCAGAGAAGGTTGATATACCATTTACTTGAGGATGACCTATTTCTCTGTGAAGAAGGGAGTGCTTCTACTCAGAGGAATGCCAGTGTTACTTAGTGTACTTTAGAAGAGAGGAGAAAGTTTACAGTTTAACAGAGTAAAAGAAAAGGAACGCGGGGGGGGGGCGGGGG
>RJWM01002501.1:0-93510 GCA_004363535.1 Dasyprocta punctata | reverse complement strand
AGCCTCCCGAGTGCTGGGATTAAAGGCGTGCGCCACCACGCCCGGCTTCCCTGTGCTTTTTAACTTTATTTTTTCTGCATTGGGGATTGAACTTAGGGCTTTTATACTAAACCTGATCACCAGCCCTTTTTTTATTTTGAGACAGGGTCTTGCTAAGTTGCCCAGGCTAGGCTTGAACTCAATGATCTTCTTGCCTCAGATTCCTTGACTGCTGGAATTACAGGTTGATTTATTAATTTTAAACTAGTAGGTGTTATGTGGTTATATTTTCTTTCTAAAAAATTAGCACATTGCAGATAACGGTGCTTTTTACTGCTGCTTTGAATCTCAATCCTTTCTAGCCTCTTTTCTAAAATTGAGTTTACTTTCCAGGGTTGTTTTTTTTGTTTTTTTGTTTTTTTGTTTTTTTTGGTACCAGGGATCAAACTCACAACCTCACACCTGCCAGGTAGGTGCTTATGCCTCTGAGCTAAATCCACAGCCCTGTTTCTTTAAGACAGGGTCTCACTATGCAGTTCAGGCTGGCCTTGAACTCACTTTGTAGCCCAGGCTGGTCTTGAACTCACAACAATCCTCCTGCCTCAGCCTCTCAAGTGCTGGGATTAAAGGCATGTCTCACTACGCCCTGCTTTTTTTTTTTTTTTTTTTTTTTGAGAGGATAAAACCAAGGAAAATAAAGCAGAATAAAACCAATCAAAATAAACCAGTATAAGTGATACAGGACTTCAAGACCTTATGAAACCAACAATAGTTACCATAGTACCCTTTATTGTCTTGAGAATAGCTGCAGGTACCTTCGGAAATAGTAAAAATCAAACAGAACAAAATAGAATAGAAACAATAAAAACAAAACAATGAATGCAATAAAGGACTTCAAAACAAGTCAATAGTAAATCCAAAATGGCTACCATAATATGTCATGTGATCTTTCAAATAGCTGCTCATGCCATCAGATTTAACATAATTAAACAAAACAAAAGAAAATAAAACCAAACCCAACAAAACAATGAAAATGATATGGTTTCCCTGCTGGGATCACTTCCTGGTGAGGTCTGGTTCTCTCCCTCCACAGTCCACGAATGGCGTTGACTCACGGAGAGGGGCTTGTGTGTGGCTGTCCCCACTCTGGCAGCAGCCCATGCATGGCAGGGGGTTCCAGGCAGGGATCACCTCCCAGTGAGGTTGAGGCCTGGTTCTCTCCCTCCACAGTCCGTGAATTCCAGGTCTTTTTTTAATTCATCATTTACATGTACCTGTTTGTTCCCTTAAACAACGTACCATTTTGTTGGTTGTAGGAGTTTTGTTCTTATTGTTTGAAGTGCTGGAAATGGAACCAAGGGTCTCTATGTGCTGGGCACCAAGCTATATACTAACTCCTCTCACAGCATTGCAGGGGTGAGCGGGTATAGGAGATTGAACCCAAGTCCTCAAACATGCTAGGCAGTCTCTCCATTGAGCTATATCCTTAGCCCTTTTTATCTTGAGACAGGTTCTTACTAAATTCCCAAAGCTAACCTTGAATTTATAGTCTTCCTGGATCAGCTGCCTGACTAGATGGCATAGGAAGCATGTACCATTCTACCTGACTCTTTAACAGAGTCTCACTGTTTTTCCCAGGCTGACCTTGAACTGGTGGGCTTCAGTGGTCCTTCTGTCTCAGCCTTTTGAGTAACCCGGACTACATGCCCATGCCACAGTGCCCAGCTGGTAGCATTTAATGGAAAGTATTCATTTGCATTATGTACAACTAGACTGCAATCTTTTAAAGACAGTATTAGTCCATCAACAAATATGATGAAGTTGTATTATGTACCTATTTAACTGACTTCTTAAGGAAACCATAAAAAGAAGAAAGACGAATACAGTATGCTTCAATTATGGGAGGTAACTAGAGTAGTCAAACTCATAGAGACAGAAAACAGAAGGGTGATTGCTAGGGTGTAGGTGAGGGAAAATGGAGTTATTATTCAAGGGAATACACATTCAGTTTTTTTCAGGAGAAAAAGTTCTAGAAATCTGTTGCACAACAATGTGAATATAGTTAGCAGTGTGAACTGCACACTTTCAAAGACTTAAGATGGTAGATTTTACTATGTATTTTTGAGATGAAAGCATAAATTTGCTGTTCCTACATCTGGTCTTTGTTCCTTCCACTTTTATACTGTGTGCATCTATCTCCCAGGCTGAATGTGATTATACATAGGATAAAACCAAGGAAAATAAAACAGAATGAAACCAATCAAAACAAAGCACTGTAAGTGACACAGGACTTCAAAACATTACAAAATCTACAATCGTTACCATAATGCTTTTTGTTGTCTTCAAAATAACTGCAGATACTTTCAGAAATAGTAAAAACCAAACAGAACAGAATAGAATAGAAACAATAAAAACAAAACAGTGAATGCAATGAAGGACTTCAAAACAAGCCAATAGTAAATCCAAAATGGCTACCATAATATATCTTGCTATCCTTGAAACAGTTTCTCCTGCCGTGGAATTTAACATAATCAAAACAAAAGAGAATAAAACCCAACCTAACAAAGCAATGGAAATGGTATAGGACCTCAAAACAAGACCATAGGGAATCAACAATAGCTGCAACCCTCAGAAGGAGACTCCCGCCCAGATGATGCACTGCTTAGTGATATCCTTTGAACCTATCATCAGACCACTGGCCCTAGACCTGCAATGTTAGTGAAACACCAAAGCACCACAGGCATCCAGTTGAATTTCACCTCAACAGCTATGATCACAGCCAGTGTTGCTCTGGATAAGGCGGTCGCTTACTGGGGGCCAGGAGTGGAGGAGATAATACTTCTTGTTTGCCAGCCCGCACACTGGAAGAGGCTGGGGTCTGGCTGTTTCCAGTCTGGCTGCAGTCTGCGCATGGCACTGGTTCCCAAACTGGGCTTGTTTGCTGCTGTGGCCATTGTTCTCTCTAACCCCAGTCTGTAAATGGCACTGACTCACGGGGGAGAGACTTGGGTCTAGTTGTTCCAGTCTGCTGGAGGCCCACCTGATTCTACAGTTTAAAGATAAATATTTTTCTTAAAACATAGGTCTTACATCCAAGCAAAATACTTGTGTGAACCCAAATCAAAGAAAATATTCTGAAAAAATGGTCATGTTGAACTTGTCAAAAGAAGGGGCTGGGGATATAGCTCAGCAGCACAAGTACCTTCCTGGTCCTGAGTTCACTCTCTGGGACCTCCCCAAAAAAAGATAATTTAAAGATTTTTTGACGAACCCTTTTTAGTCGATGTTATGGTTTGTATCTGGATGTCCCTCCAAAGCCTCATGTGGTCATAGGTGAAGAGTTTCAAAGAAGACTGGATTAGTAAGAGAGATGCTGGGATTAAGGGTACCCCACCCTGGGTGTGGGTGGCACTGCTCAAAGGTGAGTAACTTGGATAGAATACGAAGGGACAAGAATATCATAGTCAAGATTCCAGAAATTCAACGCAAGAATAAAATTTTAAAAGCTGTAAGGGAAAAAAAAAACAAATCATATATAAAGGAAAGCTCATCAGAATTACAATGGATTTCTCAGCACAAACTCTTAAGTCAAGGAGAATTTGGAGTGAAGTACTCCAAGTTCTAAAAGAAAACAACTTTCAGCCCAGATTGATGTATCCCACAAAACTATCTTTCAAAATAGAGGAAGAAACAAAATACTTCCATAATAAGGAACAGTTGAAGAAATTCATGACCACTAAACCAGCATTCCAAAATATTTTGAAGGACATTTTAGAAAGGGATGATAAGTACTACAGCTCTACGAACCCCAATAGAAGGAATCCACCAGGAAAAAAGAAAATAACATGATAAAGGTAAGTCAATACGTATCAGTATTAACCATCAATGTTAATGGTCTTAATTCATTAGTCAAAAGACATAGACTGGCAGAATGGGCCAAGAAGCAAGATCTAACAACATGCTGCATACAAGAAATATATTTACTTTAAAAAGATACTCAGAGACTGATAGTCAAAGAATAGAAAACAATACTCCATGCAACAGGAGTCCAGAAAAAAGTAGAGGTGGCTATTCTATTTGCAGATAAAGTTAATTTTAAGCTAAGACTGATTAAGAGAGGCAAAGAAGGTCATTATATATTGGTAAGGGAACAATTTAAGAGGAAGAGATAATAATGCAATAAACACTAGTCCACCCAATTATATAAAACAATTATTAATTGACATGAAAAATCAAGCCTTATACAATTGTATTGGGAGACCTCAGTACATTGCTGTCACAAAAAAACAGGTGTGGAGTTCTTGGGATCCTCTGGGTAGAATATCATGTCATCTGAAACAAAATCTATGTATATAAAAAATTAGTTGTGACGGAGAAAAAGAACTTTGAGTAAAACGTAATTTTTTCAGGGTCACTTTCAGATTTTATTTTTAATGTGAAATGTTCATTTGAAAACAATTGTGTTAACAATTAGATAATGTTTCATGTCTGTATTTTTTGTCTTAAATAATTTTCAGGAATATCCAATATGCTGATGATTGTTGCTGTTTTGTTGGTTGGGGTGAAAATGCTATGTTTTTGATTTCTAGAGACAAAGAAGGTCATTATATATTGGTAAGGGAATAATCTAAAATGAAGAGATAATATGCAATAAGTATTAGTCCACCCAGTTATATAAAACAATTATTAATCGACATGAAAAGTCAAGTAAGCCTTAATACAACTGTATTGGGAGACCTCAATACATTTCTGTCACAAAAAGACAGGTGTGGAGTTCTTGGGATCCTCTGGGTAGAGTATCATGTCATCTGAAACAAAATCTATGTATATAAAAAATTTGGTGTGACAGAGAAAAAAATTTTCAGTAAAATGTAATTTTTTTTAGGGTCACCTTCAGATTTTATCTTTAATGTGAAATGTTCATTTGAAAACAATTGTGTTATCAATTAGTTAGATAATGTTTTATGTCTGTATTTTTTTGGGAATATCCAATATGCTGATGATTGTTGCTGTTTTCTTGGTTGGGGTGAAATTGTTATGTTTTGATTTCTTGTCCTCTTTTTGTCTAAAATAAAAAAATTTTTTAAAAAAGGGACAAGAAAAAGCTGCTCTGCTACTTTGCTGCTTGCTGCTTTGCTGTCTCCTGACTGCTTGCCATGGACAAGTTCTCTGCAGTCTCTCTGCCATGCCACAGCCAACTGTGGACTAAAATCTCTACAAACTGTGTGCTGAAATAAACCTTTCCTCCTTTAACTTTGGGTGCTGGGTATTTTATCTCAGCAATGAGAAAAATAACTAGAACGTGTGTGAATATAACCTGAATATCCAAAGATATTATGCGTATCATGGAGATCCAGGGAACCAATTTTTACTATTGTTCTCTTTTCTCACAACCTCTCCTATGGTATATTTGCCCTTTAAGGCTCTTGATACTCAATTTTCTCTCTTCTCCAAGTCAGCACCTCTCAGAAATTACATGGAAAGCATCAAGTGCCCATACCCAAGGGACTTGGCAGCTCTCAGCTGGAGCCGTTCCCTCACAGCCAGTGGAACCAATCACCACTGATTTTAGGGGTGGGAGGATGTGCCCTCCTCACTTTGTAAACTCACTTATTCATTTGCCTGTATGGTTCCTCTATTGAAAATATCTACCTTCAACTCCATCCGAATTTTTTTCCACCTTTAGGACCCAGTCAAGTCTCTTATTCCTCATGAAGTTTTCCTACTATAAGTCTCTGTTCACTCCTCACTTGACCAATTATCTTCTTTCTCTATTTCCTTGTGGTTTTTGTATCATTCTTTACTTCTTGTATTATTATTTAACGTTCTGTGTTTGTAGGGCTTGACTCTCCCATTACCAGCAATTGTAGTGTAGGATCGTGGTGTAGCTCTGTGGTAGAGTGCTCGCTTATAATCTGTGAGCCCTATCGTAGTTACTTTTCTTGTTGCTGAGACAAAATACCCAACACCCAAAGTTAAAAGTGGAAAGGTTTATTGTAGCCCACAGTTTGTAGAGGTTTCACTTCATAGTTGGCTGGCTCCAAGATAGGATGACATGGCCAAGGAGCATCTCAGGGGAGAAATAGTTCATGGCAAGGCAGAAGGCACCAAAGCAGCAAAGTTGTGAAGAAGCAGTAGCAGCATCCTGCTTCTCCTTTTTATTCCTTCCAGACTACCTGCCCTTTGGGTAGTGCCACCCATATTCAGAGTGGGCCTTCCCATTATTCACACCCAGAACTATGCCAAACCAATCAGTGGACTAATTTAGTAATCACACATCCTTAATTCCAGCATCAAACACTTAATCTCACCATTGCACACCTCTGAAAAGCCCTGTCTATAGACACATGAGGCTTTGGGGGGAAAGCCCTAACAAGGCCCTGGGTTCAATCTCCAGTATTACAAATAATAATAGTAATAATAATAGTAATAATAGTAATAATAATAGTTAAGGTTTATTGAGTGCTTATTAAAAACCAGACATTAGGCCGGGAGTTTGGCTCAGTGGCTTAAGTGCCTGCCCTGGCAGGCGCAAGGCTGTGAGTTCAATCCCTGGTGCCGCAAAAAAAAAAAAAAAAAAAAAAAAAAAAAAAAAAAAAACCAGACATTATTCAAAAGATTTGTATATGTATTATATATAACTCTCCCAACATGTACATAACAGTCATACAACTTAAGAACTATTATTATCCCTACTTGACATGTGAGGAAACTTGAGAAAAGAAAGATATGGTGACTTTGTCCAAGGGCACATGGGTATGGGTGGAATTTGATATCAGGCAGTGTGACACCAGAGCTCTGACCTATGTTCAATGTGCATGATTGCCAGGAACTCTGGTATTTTTCTAGTCAACATCCCTCTACTGTAGCGCCACTTTCCCTTGCCCTAAAACATGCTTAATTCCTTCTCTAGTTTCCCAAGTAATTATCCAAGCTCTTTTTGAAAATAAGATCTTGGTATTTTGTCTATTCCATCTTCAGACTTAAAAAGCTCTTCTTTAAATTCATCTGAAATGTACCTAAGGAACAGTATAGCGTTAGTAGCTAATTTGTACAATGGGGCTTACAGCAGATGTCTCCTAGGATGCTTACAGGAATGAATGAAATAAGAATAAAAACATTTAGTACAGTTCCTGGTATCAGGAACTGTACAATGCATGTCCGCAATTGGTGATATGCCTCTTTGTGCATAAGTCTATCCCCTGTAACCATACAAATTGATCATGTCTCCTTCACCCATGGTAGTCCTTCAGTTCCTAAAGGCTATAATTATGTTTTCTCTAAGCTACTGATATTGCTTCTGCTTTCTTTCTCTTCCTTCTCCTCCTCCCTCTCTCCCTTCTCCTCTTCCTCTAGTTTCTTCAGCTGTATCTCACAAGACATTTCTAAACAGCTCACTATCACCCTATCACATCTTCCTCCATCTTTCCCAAAATGTCATAGGTGAAGAAGTCAGAAAATTCCTGAACAGAGCAGAATCATAGTACCCTTGGGTTTGTACACTACATGTCTGTTAATGAAGCCCACAGTTTTTGTTTTGTTTCATTTTGCCTGCAGTGCTCGGGCCAAAACCCACTCTCTCACTTATGCTAGGCAAGTGCTCTGAAGCTGAACTATACTCCCAACCCTGAAGCACACACTGGTATTACTGTCCATATTATATTCAGTTAAATCCACTGAGTTCACACCCACCTCCAACACTGTTTCTTTCCAATTTGAAGTTTTGAGATCACCTTTTTTTTCACATTCTGTGTATACAGTTGGTTTCATGAATTTAGATAGATAAGTTGACTTTTTTCATGTTTTATTTCATCTCCTCTGACTTAGTCTATCTTATCCTGACATCCTTTGGGATTTTAATTTTCTCTTCTGTTTTATGCATGGATCTTGAGGACAGACTCACTATGAGGTAAGACGATTTTTGTAAAGTGCGAAGCACAAGCCAGGTGTGGTGGCGCACACCTTTAATCCCAGCACTCAGGAGGCTGAGGCCTAGGAGGAGCGTTGTGAGTTCGAGACCGGCTTGGGCTATAACGCGAGCGCAAGGCCGGCCTGAGCTACATAGTGTGACTCTGCCTCAAAAAACCAGGGCCGGGAATTGGACTCAGTGGCTTAAACACCTGTCTGGAAGGTGCGAGGTTGTGAGTTTGATCTCCGGTGCCGCAAAAAAAAAAAAAAAAAAAAAAAAAAAATTCCCAGACAAACGTGAACAATTGTGGTAGTTCTTCTCCCAACACTCAGCACAGGATCTAGCCCACTGTAGATCCTCAATAAATATTCACTGGTTAATGAATGATTGGATCGGGGAATAGGTAGAATAAATGAATACTCCCTCTCCAGAATCTCAGGCCCAGTAAATTTTATATTATTCCTCAAATAGAAAAACTGAGTCTCAGAGAGTTTAAATAATTTGCCAAAGTTTACTCAGCTGGACTAGGACTGAGAACAGGTAGAGGAATCAGTAGTGTAACTCAGGGTTGCCTGATTTCAAAGTATCCTTCCCTACTATGCTTCCTTACATCTGCATTCAGATCAGCAGAACAAGTATAGAAGTCAGAATAAAGTCTGAGAGTCTTCTGAAAGTTTTGTGTCCCAAGTGCAGAGAAGGTGATTTTCCTGTTGTGACCCTGGGACATGGAGGTACGGAGGAGACCAAGAGATGGGAAGCAGTTGTTGGAGGCAACTAGAAGCCCCCACTCTCCTCTTCTCTGGGCCTCTCGTGTTCCCTGCCCTAAACTCTGCTCCACTATTCTTCCCAAAAACCTAACAGCTTGGTATGTCCCCAAGGAGACACTATGGAGACCAAGAAGCCAAGACCCAGGGAGGTGATTCAACTGCTTTCCAAGTCCAGACTCAGTACAGTCAGGGGCCCAGAAGAGCAGACACTAATAATGAGAAGACCTGCAGGAGAACTGTGGTTGCCACTCTGCCTCTCTGGGTATCAGCTTCCTATCTGTAAAAGTGGCAAGGAGATAATAGTCATCCTGCCTGCTTCTTAGATTAGTATGAGGACAACAATGACAACAGATAATGTTTACTCAGAGTTACCTTTGTGCCAGTGACTATCCTGAGTATCTTTCATATACCTGTAGTTATCCCTATGAAATAGGTATGTTGTTTACCCCTACTTTTTCCTCTATTTTTATTTTATTTATTTATTTATTTGTGGCACCAGGGATTGAACTCACACCCTCGCACCTGTCAGACAGGCGCTTAAGTCACTGAGCCAAACTCCCAGCCCTGGTTTTTTGAGTTAGGGTCGCACTGTGTAGCTCAGGCCAGCCTTGCACTCGCATTGTAGCCCAAGCCGGGCTCGAACTCACAATGCTCCGCCTACCTCAGCCTCCTGAGTGCTGGGATTAAAGGCGTGCGCCACCATGCCCGGCTTCCTCTTTTTATAAATAAGGAAACCAATGCTCAAGGAATTTTTACTTGCTGAAGGCCTCTAACTGTAAACGACCAAACTGAAGTTTGAAACTCTGTGACCTTGTGAGCCCTTCAGAGCTGAGAGTCCAGGGGTAGGAATGATGAAGCATGAAATAAGCCTAAACTTTCAGCAAGAATATTCCTCACAGGTATAGGGCTTCTTATAATTGGGGCTGGAGCCTTTCCCAAGCAGATGGTTGCACAGATCTTAAAGTTAGGATAAAAGGGCTCTTCCCATCTTCACATTGACTATCTAGAGTGGAAAGTGGGGAGTGGGAATGCACAGTCTAAGTTGCTCGTTGGTGGAAGAGAGTTCCAGGGCAGGTCGAGGTGAGAGAGCAAGGTCCTAGGATGTCCCTCCAGACTGACTACTGTCCATTCAAAACCAAGGCCTTCAAGCAAGAAGCATACTGATGAGGGCTCAGAGGATATTCCACTGAGGTTACAGCAATGAGAAACTCCAGCTCTGTCAGACATTGCCAAGAAACCAGGGACACAAAATCCAGGAAATAAGAACTTGTGGCATCTGGTACCACCTTTGACCCCTTTGTTTTCTTTTTCTCTGCTCTTGAGTTTCCTGCACCCAATTTCTATACTGTTCCCCTTGTACCCATAGCCTTCTCCTTGACTCCCCAGAACCTCCCTGCAGGCTCATTCTCCTCTCAGATACACCAGGACTCTCTCTGCCATGGCAGCTCCTTTGTTTATCTCGAGTTCCCAGAGTCACCACTAGCCAAACACAACAAATCCCAGCCAGGGAGACCTCAGCTCCAGACTCGAAATTGGCCGCTCTAGGACAGGTCTGCAAACCAAGGAGGCAGCTCAAAGGTAGGCTGTCCCATGAATTGGGCTTCAGGCCCTGACAACCCAAGTGGAAGGAAAAGACACAAGATCTGGGCAGGAGTCCCTACTATTGAGACAGCTCTGGCAGGGAGCCTTGAGAATCAAAGGCCCAGCTGCAGAAAGGTAGGGAAAATTTTTGAGGCCCCCAAGGATGAAAGCCAGAGGCTTGAACTTCTGGTCCTTCCCATGTCTCTCCTCAGCCAGGTAGAGCCTGGCTCTGAGCCCTCAGCCTGTAGACTGAGGTCTCTAAATTTCCCCACGACAGGGCTGTGTTCCTCTCCCAGAATTTTAAGCCCCATACCTCTCCCAAGAGTCTAGCCAGTAAGAGGAAGTGAACATTTACTCTGGGCAAGCCCCAAGCAGGAAACATTGTCAGCAGGTGCCTGGCACTTGTCTGTCTGAGACCAGTGGGGAGTGTATTATCTAATGTACAAGTACGTACTTGGAGGATGGAAATGTGAAAGGAAAGGGCTCCAGTTCTGACTCTGGAGCTATGGGAGGTGATGGGTGAGCAGTGAGGGTACGGAACTGGAGGACAGCCAGGTCACAGACAAAGTCCTGTGAGGAACAGAGGTCAGGCAAAACATAGATACCTCCACAGGAAGGAGGAGAACGATGGCAGCCCATCCCTGGCAGCCCATATTTTGCAGTGGAGAAGTAGAAGGCTCTTTAAATGTACCCTTTAATTCTGTGAGTATGGAGGGCAAGGGGATCAGGATAAATGCTGGTGAGTGAAGTAGGGACGATTTTAAAGGAAACAAAACCCTTAACATCCCTGTCATTTGAGGATCCATTTTGGAGACAATAAACTTGACTAAGGAACATAAAACTCTAACTCTGTTGCCAGGCCCCAACAGAGCAGAAAAAAAAAGTTTGGGACCAATGGGGTTTTGGAAAGAACAGGAATGAGGTTAAAGGTGAGCACCAGCTCTGCCCAGCTGTATTCTCCACCCTGTCCTGCTTCAATTCCCAGGAGTGGGAGTGGGGCCCAACTGTATCTGTGAGGCAACCCACCTTCCCTCTGCGGGTTAGGAATTCTCAGAGGAGTCATGGGTCCCCTGGAAGAAAGAAGTGTACCACAGTTTTAGGAACAGTTTTGCTTTTTATGTCATTAATGCACATTTTAATCTAACAGTTTAATGACCTCATACATCTCACCTCTGCCCAAACCCTCTCCCCGTCTCTCCCACCCCACCCCAAACAGCATCTCATCTGCCCCAAGGGCAGAAAGTTGCCAGGCACAAAGGTGACTCAAAGAAGAAGTGGCACCAGTGGCTCTCCCTGGAGATGCTTAGAATAGCACCTGATCCCCTGGAGAGTCCAGAGGTGAGGGGAGATGGCGGGCTAAGTCTTGTTGGAAAATACTTGTCTTCTGGGTCTCAGTCTCATTTGGAGTCTGTCCCCTGAGGTTGTCCCTGCCAGTCAGAGCAGCAGAAGAGCAGAAATCCTCAGGTAGACTTGTGGAATAAAGGAGACCTTTAGCCCAAGTTACACTCAAGGATGAGCAAGGCTGGTGGAATTCTCTTTTGCACAGGCTGTGTAGATACTTCTAGCTGCTTCCCAGCCCTGCTGGGACTCCAAGAGTGTGAAGAGGAACTCTCAGAATATGCTATCGCAGAAGACAGAGAGCCAGTGCCGCTACCTGCAGCCACAAGACTCCACGACCATGTCCTCGTACTGCTTATACACCACGTTGTTGGCAGAGTCGATGAAGAGGATGCTGATGGGACTCAGCCGTGTGGGCACACAGCAGGTGGGTGGTGTGGACTCAGGGTCCATAGAGTTCATCAGGGTCTGAATGACCGCATGGTTTGTGGGCTCGAGGTGAGAGCGCAAGGGGAATTCACATAGTCCTTCACAATGGAAGGCCTCATACTCAAGGGGTGCGATGATCCAGTCATCCCAGCCCATGTCCTTGAAGTTGACATGCAGCGCCTTCCGACTACAGCGGGCCTTGAGGTTCTTGCTGGGTCGCTTGCCCTGGCGAGTGGCCAGTGGAGCCCGTCGTTTCCGCCGCTGGCTAAACAGATATTCATACACTGTCTTATCATCCTGGCCAGAGCGGGCTTTAATTTCATTAAAGAACAGGTCCCGTTTCTTGGTGCGGCCAAACACCAGGAACAGGGCCTTCTCATGGACCTGCCGGGCAGCCCGGTCAAAGCCCAGGCCCCGGAGGTCCACAGCCCGGCCGCGTTCCCAGGCCTCCAGTTCCAGGCACAGCTGGGCCGAATTCTTAAAGTTTCGGAAGAGCTTCCAGATGTCAAACACCTCCCAGCCAGACCCGTCCAGGCCTGGCACAGAGCGCACATCCAGCAAGGCTGCCGGCTGCCGGCCACTGGGGCAGCTGGACAGCTTCAACTGGGCAGCCCGCCCGCCGCCAGGGGCCACTGGCTTGGCTGTGTCTGAGGGCTTCTTCCTCAAGATTCGCAGCTCAGCCCCCAGCAGCCCATCCTTCTCCAAGGCACTAATGTCAAACACGTATCTCTGCTTCCTGACCACAGGGCCTCGATCATCTAGAGAGAACAGTCAGAAGTTAATTTCTGCAACCTCACCCGCAAAGCCATTCACCTCCAGGTCTCAGGCGAGGGCTCCAGCTCTCTTTCCCTCAAGAGAGCTTTCTTTGACCTCTTCCCCACTGTTGTAGAGGCCAACACCTCAAGCCACTAAGTGCCTTTTTCTTTTTTTTTTTTTTTTTTTTTGCGGCACCGGGGATTGAACTCACAACCTCGCGCCTGCCAGGACAGGCGTTTAAGGCACTGAGCCAAACTCCCAGCCCTGGTTTTTTGAGGCAGGGTCGCACTATGTAGCTCAGGCCGGCCTTGTGCTCGCGTTGTAGCCCAAGCCAGCCTCGAACTCACAACGCTCCGCCTACCTCAGCCTCCCGAGTGCTGGGATTAAAGGCGTGCGCCACCTCGCCCGGCTCTAAGTGCCTTTTTCAAAATGAGGAAGCTTCCTACATAGCCTACCAAGTAGGGATGTTTACCTGTAGATGTGGCTGTGGATGACTTGAATGACTCTGGGTGTTTGTGGCAATGATCCATGTGTATTAACCTTATAACTGCCCTCTATCCCTTTTGTCTCCCTCTCCCATCCATGATCTAACATGATAGCTCATTTGTGAGATAGATGAAATGTGCACTAAAATTACCCTTTTACCAGAGGAGGAACCTGAAGTTCAAAGAAGCTAGATGAATTGCTCAAAGTCACCTACCTAGGAAAAAATAGAATCGGAATTCTAGCTTAGAGTTTTTATACCCCATCCTGAGCTGCTTCAACAATACCTTAAAAGAGACAATGTTCTCATTTTACAGATGAGACACAGAGATGAGAAATGACTTAACATAGGTCACATGGTAAGTTAATGACAAAGCTAGTCTAATAACTTTAATATATATATATATATATTTTCCTGCTAGGTGTGAGTGTATGTCAGTTTGTGTGTGTGCGTGATTGAGTTCATTTGTGAATATGCAAATAAGATGTATGTGAGTGACATGCTATATGTATGTATATTTGGTTTTCTGTGAATATTTGAAGAGTACGTATATAGGTATGACTCCATGTGAATACAGGAGAAGAGGTAAAAAGGGGTGAGAGAGAGGGAGAGAGAGAGAGAGAGAGTAGTATCTCTGAATCAGCAAACCCTCATTTCTAAGTACCAAATTGCCATGGGGGAACATTCATATGTTGCTCTAGATGGTAACTAATTAGGCCTTTAAACTCTCCATCACCCCCTCCCCAAGCTCCCTTAGTTCTGGGGGGCACAAAGACTTACTTTATGAGCCCCCAAGGGGTCACAGCTTTCCCTGGCTGGGCAAGCAGCCAGGCCACCTCCCCCACCTCAGCCAGACCTGTTGCCCCTGTGCCTCCCACTCCACCCTGTGTCACTCCCCTTACAGACCTGCTCTAATGAGGAGCCTCTTCCCCTCTGCCCCTCCCCCACCCTGCCAGCCAAAGTCCCAAGATCAGAACCAGAGCACAGGAGCCTCAAGCACCCTGAGCTACCAGCAGTCTATCTCCCTCTTGACACTACAGAGAAACTGAGATCACACAGCAAACCCAGAGGAAAAACTGAGGCAGCAACACACAGTGGGCAAAGGAGAAATGAGGAGAGCAGGTGTTCTCCTGGGTTAATGATGAAAATGATCTGTGTTTAAGACAGGACACGAAGTTTTCACATTTGAAAGGCTCTTGAAAGGACCCAGACCAGCCCCTATATATGTATACAGATGGTGAAAACTAAGACTCCTAGGTGGGAAGGGGCTTCCACATGGTTAGATTCTAAGCCTGCTGCCCCCTTTCACAGCTCCTAGATGCTCCCTTTACTATCTTCACCTATCATGCCTCCCCTGCCCGCTAACTTGGGGGCAAAGTTGCAGAACCATGGCGACCTAAAAATCATTTCTCTCTTGACTGAGAAAAGTCTGGAGCTTGGAAAGTTTAACCAACCCACATAGGTACAGAGTATGGCCCAGTAGTCAAGAGTTTTGAAACATAGTCTTCAATTCTGCCACCGACTGGAAGGTCTTATCACCTATCTAGGCTTTGGTGCCCCCCTCTGTACCTTGCAGGAATTGGACTTGGTGAACCCTAGGTGCCCTCCAGGATTAGCATTCCAGCAGCCTGGACCTGTCTGTGTGAGATGAGTTCCAGTCACCCACCCCAGGCCAGATGCACACACTGTCCCTGGCCTGTGTGGCAGCCTCAGAGCTCTGAAAGCCCCTCAGTGCATGCACATGTCCCTCCCTGCCACCCTGCCCCCTCACCTTGCCCTTTGTCAATAAAGCTGGTGATGGTGTTGGCCAGGCCAGCCTCCAACTTCACGCTGCTGTTGCTTCCCTTTCTGTCAGCATCGGACAGCGTCCTGTACAGCGAGAGCATGTACTCGTGGGGTGTGATGGGGGGCGGGCGGAAGGGCTCCTTTGGCTCTTGAGGGAGTCCAGGCTCCCTGGACTTCTTCAGCAGAAAGGAGCTCTGGACAGATCCCGCTTTGGGGGGTGCCTTGCCCCCAGGAAGCTGTCCTTTTGGGGTTACAGTCCGTGATGCAGCCTGCCTGATCTGAGGAGGGGATCCTGGCTTGGGTTCAGGGCCACCAGATCTGGGGGATGGCTTTTTGGGTTCATCTTTCTTGGCTTGTGTCTGCCCAGCGCCTCCCTTTGCCCTGGCATTGGCGGTCCCCCCACCGTAGCTGTGACCACCTGGCCTAAAGATGTTCCGGGCCAGGGAGGGCCTCTCCTTGGCCTCTGCTTTGGCCAGTCCTGGCCTGGTCCCCGGGGGTCTCTGGCCCAAGTCAGGGGCACCCAACACAGTGCAGATGAGTTGCAGATCCAGCCAAGCCAGGTGCCACAGCAAGAAAGTGAAGCGTTTGGGGAGTCTCATCCTCTGGCCAGCCGCTGAATGACACCAGAGAGAACAGTGGCAGCAGCGAAGGTGCCTCTGGCTTGGCAGGAAAAACCATGAAAGGAGTGGATCTCCAGAAGCAGTGGCAGCAGCAGGAAGGGCTTTCTCCTCAGTCTGAGACTCTTGAAGTCCGCCGGGCGTGTGTCTGTATCCAGTCCCATAGTGGAAATGCTCCTGTATCCAGACGTGCACCGTCTCCAGTCAGCAGCTGAAAATAACTCGTTCTTGAAAGGAGAAAGCCGACCGCCCCCTTTCTCTCACACAACTGACTGAGAGCTTGAAGGAGGCTTGTATAAGGCTGAGAGATTTTTCCAAGAAGGAAGAATGGCGTAATGCTGCCTGTGTGCTCCAGTTTTTTTTTTTCCTCTAGTTTTGAATCCTTTCCAGTGAAAATACTTCACACACACACACACACACATGCACACACACACGGCCTGCAGGTGCTCAGAAAAAATCTTTTACAAACCTGAACTCAGGAATTGGAAACGGAATTCCAACCCAAACCAATTTAATTACTCTCTGATGTCATGCTGTCTAAATTCATTTAAGTGCGATATATTTATGTGAAAAAAATCACCGCTGCCCTTTGGAGGCCACGGCTCACAGAGGCTCTTGGCACTGAGCCCCGCAACGGGGCTCGAGGCTTAGGGGGCCTCCCAATCCCCGGAGCAGACTCAGGGGTCTCCACCTCCACCTCGTGGAGCGGCCGACCCCACCGCCCTGCAGAGCAGCGCCGGGGAGAGAGCTCAGAGATCTGAAGCCGCAGAAGCGCAGGGAGTGAGGGTTTTCAGTGAATTCCTTGGAGTGTCTTTAAAGCAGTTTCAGTCCCTGCATCTAGTCTGGGACCTGATTTGTTGTTGTTGGGGCATGCATGCGTGAGTTCATGCGTGTGTGTGTGTGTGTGTGTGTGTGTGTGTGTGTTGGGGAGGCAGCACAGATGGCAGCGTTTACCCACAGTTTCTTTTATTTTAATAAACTTGTGGTGACCCAGTGACAGAAAGACTATCAGTGCCCACTCCCCACTACAAACACACACAAATGCCATTGGCTGAGCTCAGAGGATCCCTTCAGGCTCAGGGGCACTGCTGCCCTGGAGTGCGCTGCTACTAACCCATCAAAGGCATCCTCAGTTTTCTCAGATCAGCTGAGTCCAAAGGCTGTAGTCCCAGCCTGGGGCAGCAGCGGCCCCTGCAGGAGGCTGGAAAAGTGATTTCCCATTCCATGCTTTGGTAGTTAAGAAGTCTGGACTCCAGCTGGACTCCAAGGTTTCAAGTGCCTTGTTGAAGCACTGAAGCCCCTTTCCTTTTGGGACCCTGCACCCCATCCCTCTCTGGGCAACTTACTACAAAGTGATGGGGGAAGCTTCTCCCTTTACATGGAAAATTAGGCTCCCATGACTGGAACAAGTTCTCCCCATCCTGAGACTTTCATCTGGAAAGCTACCACCTCCAGGAAGCCTTCCCTGAGTCTCAGTTGGAGCCAATGACTTTTTCTCATACATTTGCCCACAACACATTGTAAGAAAAATGATAGTGGAAAAAGCAGAAAAGCAGTAGTCTGATATGGTTTCTTTGTGAATCTTTCCCCCCACCCCCAGGGCAGGGAAATGAGCTCAAGGCCTCACAGATACTAGGCAAACTCACCACCACTGAGCTACATTCCCAGCATTCCTTCTTAATCTGAGATCCTGTGAGCCAAACTAACAGATCCTGTTCCTATGCTAAGGTTGGTTTCTTGACGTAGTGGGCACAGAGTAGATGTCAGTGAGTGTCTGACAAATGAAGAGTATGAAATTCAGCTCTGCAGATGGGAACATAGCTCAGCAGAAGAGCATTTGCTTAGCATATGAAAAGCCCTGGGTTTGAGCTTTAGCATCACAACAAACAACCCAAAGAAACAAAAACCCTCAGTGCTAGGGGTCCAAGTGCCCTACCATTCATTCCTTGATGACAATCCCAGGGTCACTGAATTTTAAACCCAGCAACATGACTTGGCCACTTTAAGTTTTGTATGTGCTCTAGGTCAGAAAAGACAGTAGAGCTCCACCTCTGCATGTCAAAGGACCAATATGCTTGGGCATGATCATGCATTCCTATGATTCCAGCTACTTGGGAGGCTGAGGCAGAAGGATCACTAGGTCAAAGCCAGCCTGAGCATGTTTTTGAGATTCCTCAAAAAAAAAAAAAAACCAACCAAACAAACAAACAAATAAGATTGGAGATCCCATTTGACCTCCAGGGGTCCAGCTATTCCCCTTCTGGGTGTTTTCCCGGAAGAACTGAAAACATCATACCATAGTGATATATGTTCACCCATGTTTATAGCAGCACAATTTGCAATAGCTAGACCTTGGAAACAACCTAAATGCCCACCAACCACAGAATGGATTAAAAAGATGTGGTATTTTTATACAATAGAGTACTACTCAACTATAAAGAAGGATAAACTCCAGGCCTTTACAGGTAAATGGATGCAATTTGAGAATATACTTATAAGTGAAATAAATCAGACCCACATGTGTAAACTTCATATTGTTCTCCCCAGTATAAAACCTGAAAGAGTAAATAAGATACAAAATGTAGAGCTGGGCATGGTGATGCACACCTGTAATCCCAGCACTGGGGAGGCTGAGGCAGGAGGATTGATGCAAATTTGAGACCAGCCTGAGCTACAAAGTGAGCTCAAGGACAGCCTGAACTGCATAGAAAGACTCTGTCTCAAAATAAATTAATTAATTAATTTAATTAAATTTTTAAAAATTTTATAAAACAAAATGTATGCACAATAGGTATTGTGAAAGGAGAAGAAACTGCTCAAAAGGAAAAAACAGTTGGGATGGGGGAAAAGAGAAAAGGAAGAAGGGAAAAGCATATACATATGTAATTACACTACTAATCTCTGTTAGCTCATCAAAAAGAATGGTTTGTGCTTTCACTGTTTGATCATTTTCTTATGCCTATATCTTGTGATCTGAGCAACTACTTTGAAGATAACAATACACAATATAATAACCATTGTTAATCTTCTATTATTATTATTTTTTGAAACAGGGTCTCACTATGCCATTCAGGCTGTCCTTGAGCTCACTTTGTAGCCCAGGCTGGTCTCGAACTTGCAACGATCCTTCTGCCTCAGCCTCCCCAGTGCTGGGATTATAGGCATGCACCACCATGCCTGGCAATCTCCTATTATTTTGTTTTGAAATTCTGTATCATTGTTTGGGTTTTTTTTTTTTTTTTTTTTTGCGGCACCGGGGATCGAACTCACAACCTCGCACCTGCCAGACAGGCACTTAAGCTGCTGAGCCAAACTCCCGGCCCTGGTTTTTTGAGACAGGGTCACACTATGTAGCTCAGGCTGACCTTGCACTCACGTTGTAGCCCAAGCCGGCCTCAAACTCACAGCGCTCCGCCTACCTCAACCTCCCAAGCGCTGGGATTAAAGTCGTGCGCCATCATGCCCGGCTTGTATCATTGTTTTTATTTTTTTATTTAAAAATAAAAAAACTAGCCTGAGCAACTTGAGACCCTGTCTCTAAATAAAGAAACAAACAAAATAAAGTGAAAAGGGCCGAAAATATAGCTCAGTGCTTCCTAGATTCAATCCCCAGTACCAAAACCAAAACCAAAACACACAACCACACGCACACAAACACCAAGGCTTAATTGACCTATATACCACCAGGTTCTCTTTGCAGGGTACTTGAAGGAAGGGCTAAATTTATTACTAACCCCCAGGTTCACCACACCTGGCTTCCCTTTTGACTCTCCAGTCCTCTCTGCCATTCTCCGCTCCACTCCATCCTATCTCTGTCACTGTCCCTATGCCCCTCCCACTGGACTTACTAGCAGTCCCTTGTAAATGGCTTCTAGGCCTCCAGGATCCCTCTTTGCCAATCCTCCAAAAGCCTACAACTTGCCCCCCAAATGGCGGCTCTTCCATTCCCTTATCCCCCAGAAAAAAGCACATCCCTCCCAAACTGCCTTCGCACATTTTCTGTGCTCTTTTCTGTTCTGGAAGCTCATGGGTGATCCATGTGCCACTCCCACCCCAATCTCCAACATGGTCTCTCCCATCCTGTGTACTTTTTCCATATTTCTATTGTAACTTAATTCCTTATACTTGTCATAATCTATGTACTTATGTATCTCTCCACTAGGCTATAACTAGACTATACCGTATTTGTCTTTCAGTTATCCCCAGTGCTTGGCACAGGCCCAACACATAACAGATTCTCAGCATGTGTTGTATGAATGAATGAATCTCTAACTGGTCCTTATAGATAAAAGTCAAAAAACATCCTTTGACCCATCATGCCTTCTCTGCCATACTTAGAGTTCCTTAAAGGGAGAGATTCTGTCTTGCCACAAATTAGGCATTCTTTAGCTTCACCTAGTGAATAAATGAAAGGTTGAATGAGTCAAGTAACCAAGACATCTCTGTATATGGTTTGACAAAGATCAAGGGCTCTAGAGACAGATCTGGTTTTGAATCCTGGTTTTGCTGTTTATACATTGTATGACCTTAGGAATCCTCCTAACTTCTCTAAAATTCTGACTATGGAGTACCACAGTACTTGTCTCAAACAGATTTTTGTGAGAATCAGTGAAATTAATAATAAAATATAGATTAGAATCTGGCAGATATTAATAATAGCTACTACTTTTGAGCACTTTTTCTAGACAATCAGACAGTGACCTTTGTCTTCCATTGCTCAGTGTGTACATGTGTGGTACTGGGGATTGAACATAGGCCTTCACACAAGCTAAGGAAGTGTTCTAACACTGAGCTATATCAGCAGGCCTTTTAAATTTTACTTTGAGACAAGATCCTGCTAAGTTTTGCAGGCTGGTGTTGAACTTGCAATCCTCCTGCCTCAGGCTCCCAGGTGCTGAGATTACAGGCATGCGCCACCACGCCAAGCTCCATTGCCTTTTAAAAAATTACTTTATTAGCCAGGCATGGTGGTACATGCCTGTAATCCCAGCACTCAGGAGATAAGGCAGGAAGATCACCAAGAGTTTGAAGCCAGTCTGGACTACATCGTGAGTTCAAAACCAACCTGAACTACATAGCAAGACTCTGTTTCAAAACAACAAAAATAGCAAATCTCACAAAATACTTCTTTAACACTTGTTGTCACTTGGCCATATTCCATTGCATCTTATCCATTTATCTTCACAACAACCCTATGATGAAGGTAATCCTAGTATCCTCATTTTATGTATAAAGAAGTTGAAGTTCAGAGAGGTTTAATTACTTTTGGAAGGCTAATTTCTACTTTAACGTATTTTATACCAAGAATCTTACACTAGCTTCTAGAAACATAAGAAGTGACTGGTTGGCAGGGGATGTTAGGGTTCTTTTGTCTTTCAGCCAAGGTCTCATCCAATGGGCCTGGACTTTGGGGGACATAGAGGAGTCTCAGGCAGGCCCGACTGTCTGAGGACCAGGGAACTCCCAGGAAGGGGTTAGGAGCAGGGAAAGGGACTCTGAACTTAAGTATCAGGCCCTCTCCAGGGAGGAGCCCAGTGTTCCTGCCTGGCTCTCACTATAAAGGTGACTAATCACTTTGGTCCCCTCTGGTAATTGCAACCAGATGCTGGTGCTGGCAGAGCTTCAGTCCCGACATGTTTAATTACAGAGGCACAGTCCCTGGGTCCCCTGGGTCCCTCCCCCTCCCCCTCTCATGTCAGCAATATTAATGTCAAACTTGAGGTAGAGGATGGGATCCTTGGGGAACCGCTGGCATGGAAATAATCTTTACAGTCCCGTCCATCATATTGCAACTTCAACTTTCATAAATGTTTCCCATTCATTATCTCATTGGCACCCCACAAAACATCCTTATAAGGTCAGTATGCCAGAGCATTACTAGATGAGAAAATAATGAACTAACGAAGAATAATAATGCCTTGCTTTTTCAAGCACTTAGCAATTTTCAAAGAGTTTTTCCCATTCATTATACTGTCTGAGTCTTCTGAGATCTCTCCATGAGTCAGCGCAGCACAACTCAGAAGCTAAGAGCACAGGCTCCAGGATGAGACAACATGGTTTTTGTCCCAGCTCTGCCACTTACCAGTTGAGTGGAGCCAGGGATGTAGCTCAGCAGCACAGTGCCTGCCTGACAAGTGCAAAGTCATAAGTTCGATTCCTGGTACCAAAAATAAATAAATAAGTAAGTAAATAAATAACCAGTTGAGTGACTTGGGTATTCACTCATTTATTTACTTAATTATTCAGCAAATGAGCACTAGCTAAACAGCAATGAAAGAGACATCAAAATCTGTGTCACATTCTGGTGGAAGAGATAGATGAATGCATAATCTCAAAGAATTCTAAGTGCTGTGTAGAAAAATTAAGCAGGGCAGAAAAGGTGTCTATTTTCGATATGACTGTCCCACTGCAAGAGGGGTGACGTGGTGTGGTGAGGGAATGGGCCACGCGAAGGTCTGCAGAATGATCACTTCTGGGGGAGGCGATAGCAAATGCAAAGGCCCTGAGGAGAGTGCTGGTTGTACTGGAGGAAACAGGAGAACTTGAAGTGGCTGAAGCAGAGGGAACTGAGAAGTAAAAGGTAGGAGATGAGGTCAGATCATGCTGAAAGTACATCATCACGTGTGGCCTTACAAGACATGAAAGCAAAATGAATTTATTTTGTTTTGTTTTGTGATTTTTGTTTGTTTGTTTGAGACAGGGTCTCATTACACAGTTCAGGCTGGTTTCGCGCTCACTTTGTAGTCCAGGCTGGTCTCAAAGATGCAACAATCCTCCTACTTCAGTCTCCCCAGTGCTGGGATTACAGGCGTGTGTCACCAGACCTGGCTATGGATTTTATTTTTAGTGCAGTGGGAAATCTAGTGGAAGATTTTAAGCAGAAGAGTTTAAGGAGTGATTGAAATGTATGGTGAATGTTTAAACTAAAATATTTTAACAGGTGCAGTGGCACATTCCTATAACCTCAGCACTTGGGAGGCTGAGACAGGAGAATCACTGTGAGTTCAAGGCCAGCCTGAACTTCACATCAAGACTTTGTCTCAAAAGAAATCAATTTAGGGCTGGGAGTTTGGCTCAGTGGCTTAAGTGCCTGTCTGGCAGGCACGAGGCTGTGAGTTTGATTCCCAGTGCCACCAAAAAAAAAAAAAAAAAAAAAAAAAAAAAAAAAAAAAAAAAAAAAAAAAAAAAAAAAAAAAAAAAAAAAAAAAAAAAAAAAAAAAGACATCAATTGATCAAAAAATAAAAATAAAATAAAATACAATAAATTTTAAAAATTTACCACAGTAAAACATATTGTCATTCTTTCCCCTCACATAATCCCACCTTGCTTTGAATACATTTGTCCTATCGTTCTTGTCACTTTCTTTTTGTTTTGTTTTCTTCTTTGAGACAGGGTCTCACTATGTAGTCCAGGCTGGCCTCAAACTTGCCACGATCCTCCTGCCTCAGCTTGCTGAGGTTTGGGATTACAGGCATGTGCCACCATGCCTAGCCTACTCTTGTTACTTTCTGAAGCAATACTGAAAGTCTTCTTTCATGAGTGTCATTATAAGGTATGATTATTAAAAATATGGTGAATGTTGCCACTGGGTGCCATCCAAAAGGACAGATTTACAAAAACACTACGGTGTGAAATTGCACACAGCTAAAATCCCAGTATTTAGGAGCCTGAGGCAGGAGGATAGCCAGATAGTTGAGGCCAGCCTGGGCTATATGGTGAGTTCAAGACCAGCCTGAACTGCATAGTGAAACCCTGTCTCAAAAAAACAAAAACAAAGAAACAAAACCCAAAACAACCCCATAAACAAAAACAAACAAACAAATAAATAAAAACTCCAAAATATTATGGTGTGTTCCCACCAAACTTACTCACTGGATCTCAAATCATGCACCTTGTGGCTCTTCTCCAAAGTCAAAATGATCATGAAAAGGAAGCATTCCTAATAAATTCAGGACTTTGAGGCAGTCATGACAGCACAACTGAAGAGGTCTTCCAAATCCACTTGAGAAAGAGGCAAGAAGGATGGGATTAGTGTACTCAAAGAAAAGGGAGGGGGTAATTTTGAGAGGAAATTAATGGCAAATGTCCTTTATTATATATATATATATATATATATATATATTTTTTTTTTTTTTTTTTTTTTTTTTTTTTTTGCGGCACCGGGGATTGAACTCATAGCCTCGCACTTGCCTGGGCAGGCGCTTAAGGCACTGAGCCAAACTCCCGGCCCTGGTTTTTTGAGGCAGGGTCGCACTATGTAGCTCAGGCCGGCCTTGTGCTCGCGTTGATGTCCTTTATTATAATAAATTTTAAAAATTTAAAACATTTGTCATCTTTACAGCTCATAACACAATGATTAAGAGCGGAGCTATCTGCCTTCAGATTCTGGCTCCCCAATCCACCAAGAAGTCTCAGCTAAATTATTTAATCTCTCTTGCCTCAGTTCAATAATAGCATACCTTAAAAAAAAACCCCTACTTTATAGGATGGTTGCAAATAAAGTTCTTAGAACAGCAGCTCATGCAGAATGTAGTGGTGCATATCTACAGTCTCAGTAGGGGGTTAGGGGGAGAGTAGAAGTAGGGGAATCTCCAGTTCAAGGTCAGCCTGGGCTACACAACAAGACCCTGTCTCACCAAACAGACAAACAACGGTGACTCATGCACAGTAAGTACTACACAAATGGCAGTTACTGTTTACATTTTAAAAAATAACTTCTCTGAATCTCATTTATGAATTTTTGTGGTACTGGGGATGGAACCCAGGGCCTCCACAATGAGCCCCAGCTACATCTCCAGCTCTTTCAAAATTTTTAAATTTCAAGACAAGGTCTTCCTCAGTCACTAAATTGCCCAGACTGGACTCGAACTTGTTATCCTCTTTCCTCAACCTCCCAGAGTGCTAGAGATGTGCACCACCCTGCCTGGTATGAATGTTTCTTTACTCAGAAAATTAGAAAACAAATATCTGCTTCACTGAGCAGTTATAAGAACTAAATGTATTTTCATATGTAAAGTGCCTTTCCATGACTAGCATATAGTAGGTGCTCCAAAAATCATAGTTTTTTTAAAATTGCATTAATAATGCCACTGTTTCATAAATGGGAAATCTGAGTCTCAGAGAAATTAAGTGACTGGCACGAGGTCCCATACAGGGCTAGGACTGAACCCAGGCACCTGACTGAATCCATAGCTCTTCCCACAGCAAAGGAGGAGCGAACAGCCTACAGGCAGCAGCTGGCTGGGAGTTGGGCCCAGAGGCCTAACCTTCCTCTGTCCTGCTTTTCTGTGGTACCTGAGCGAACAGCCTACAGGCAGCAGCTGGCTGGAAGTTGGGCCCAGAGGCCTAACCTTCCTCTGTCCTGCTTTTCTGTGGTACCTGGGCTGTCCTCACCCAGGGAAGCACAGAGGGCGCTGGCAAGAGCACAGCCACTTCTGGTCAAGCACACCTGGTTTCGGTTTTAAAACTCCTCTTGGGGCAGCCATTGTTAAGTGCAAACTCCCAATGGCTCCCCCTGCTGAACTCTTTGGGAACTGCACCTTGTTAGAATACGCCTCCTGTCATAGATAAATCCCTTCTGCCACGCTGCAAGCATGTTAGAGTACTACAATCGGAAGCTGGAAATTGTGTGTACGCTTCTGTCAGCTGCATGTTGGGATGTGTAAGCAAAATAGCCACATATTTTTCACTTACATTCTTTTTATTATTATAGTTATTAGTGCATGTTAATTGTACAAAACGATGGGCTTCATTATGACATTTTCATAGAGGCATGTAATGTAATTTGATCTTACCTACCCTTCCTATTCTCGCTTACCAAAATTTATTGAATTAAAAAATAAAATCATGAGCAGTCATCTTTTTTAATAACAAAAAAGAATGTATAGGTCATTGGAAAAACATCGGCAAGAAACACAAATGTTATGAAGGCTACATTATTTTCAAAAGAACAATTCACAGTAAAAATGAAATCTGAAAATGACCCTGTGAAAACTACTTTTCAGTCAAAATTCTTTTTCTTTAACTATCTTAACTAATTTTTTACATACATACATAGATTTTGTTACAGTTTGTCACACAAGTGCAACAATATGATGGTTACATATGTGAGACATATTTAGTTCACTGATAAGTATATTTTCAAGGTGCATCCATTTAAGTGTGAAAATGTCTAGTTTATCATTCTTTATAGCTGAATAGTATTCCATTATATAGAAATACCACATCTTTTCTTTTTTTGTCCATTCCTCAGTGGATGGGCATTTAGGTTGTTTCCAAGATCTAGCTATTATGAACTGGGCAGCTATAAACATAGGTGGACATATATTGCTGTGATATGCTTTTAATTCTTTTGGGAAGATACCCAGAAGGGGAACAAATGGGTCAAATGGGACCTCCAATCCTAGCTTTTTGAGGAATCTCCACATTGACTTCCACAGTGGTTGCACCAGTCTGCATTCCCACCAACAGTGGAGGAGGGTTCCTTTTTCCCCACAGCGCCTCCAGCATTTGTTATTGCTTTATTTCTTGTTAATAGCCATTCTTTCTGGTGTGAGGTGGAATCTCAGTGTTGTTTTAATTTACATCTCTTGAATGACCAGTGATGTTGAACTTTTTTAACATATTTATTTGCTGTTCATATTTCTTCACCTGAGAAGCGTATATTCATCGCAGATACCCATTTTTAGACTGGATCTTTAAATCTGGGAGGACTGATTTTGTTGAGTTCCTTATACATTCTCAGTAGTATTCCTTTGAGGTACAGCTGGCAAACATTTTCTCCCAGGTTGTGGGTTGTCTCTTCACATTGTTGGTGGCTTCTCTTGCTGTGCAAGAACTTTTCAGTAGGATGAGATCCCATTTGTTGATTCTTTGTGATAGTTCCTGTGCAATCTGGCTTTTATTCATAAAGTCTTTGCCTACACGAATGTCTTCAAGAATTTTACCTACTCTATCTTCCAGCAGATTTGATGTTTCTGTTTCAATGTTTATTGAACCATTCTGATTTTAACTTAGTATATGGTGAAAGACATGGGTCCAGTTTAATCTTTGGCATGTGTAAGGCCAGTTTTTCCAGCATCATTTATTGAAGAGGATATCTTTCTTCCAGTGAATGTGTTTGGCACCTTTGTCAAAGATAAGGTGGCTTAGGGCCGGGAGTTTGGCTCATAGGGCCGGGAGTTTGGCTCAGTGGCTTGAGCGCCTGTTTGGCAGGCTCAAGGTTGTGAGTTCAATCCCTGGTGCCGCAAAAAAAAAAAAAAAAAAAAAGTAAGGTGGCTTAGTGTGTCTGAAGTTGTTTCTGCATCTTGTAATCTGTGTAATCTGTTCCATTGATCTTTAGGTCTGTGTTTTTCCAGTACCACACTGTTTTTATCACAGTAGCTTTATAGCATAACTTCAGGTCAGGAATTGTGATGCCCCCTGTCTTTTCTTTGTTACCCAGGATCGCCTTTGCTATTCTAGGTCTCTTCTGGTTCCAGATGAATTTTAGGATTGTTTTCTCTAGTTCTATGAAATATGCTATTGGCATTTTGATTGGGATTGTACTGAATCTGTTTAACAGTTTTGGAAGTATGGCCATTTTCACTACATTGATTCTTCCTACCCAAGAGCATGGAATATCTCTCCATTTGCTAGCATCCTCTTCAATCTCCTTTTTCAGAGTACTATAGTTTTCAGTATAGAGGTTGTCTTAGTTACTTTTTACACGTTGCTGAGACAAAATACCTGATACCCAAAATTAGGAAAGGAAAGGTTTCTTACAGTTCCTCGGGAATTTCAGTTCACACTTAGTTGGCTTCAAGGGAGCATGCCGTTCATGGCGGCTGCAACCACAACCACAAAGCGCGCTGGCGAGAGAGAGAGAGAGAGAGAGAGAGAGAGAGAGAGAGAAAGCTAGCAAGAGGAAGATCTGCCTCATTTACACTGTATATCGGCTCCACCCCTGGGCAGGTGCAGCGCTCACATTGCCAATCCCAGTGCAAGACTCAGCCCAATCAAAACTGTATGAGGACTTGGGGGTACATAGTACATCACCCAATACAGAGGTCTTTTACATCTTTCATTAGATTGATTCCTAAGTATTTCAGTTTTTTGGATGCTATTGTAAAAGGTATTGTTTCCCTGATTTCTCTCTCAGTGAGCTTGTTACTTGTGTACAAGAAGGCTATTGATTTTTGAGTATTGACTTTGTAACCAGCTACTTTACTGAATCTGCTTATTAAATCTAGAAGTCTTTTGGTGAAATTTTTGGATTCTTCTAGTTAGAGTATCATGTCATTTGCAAATAATGCTAGTTTAACTTCTTCCTTTCCTATCTTTATTCCTTTTATTTCTTTTTTCTTGTCTAATTGCTCCGGCTAAAGCTTCCAAGACTATGTTAAATATGAGTGGAGATGGTGGACATCCTTGTCTTGTTCCAGATCTCAGAGTGAAAGCTTTCAGTTTCCATCCATTTAGTATGATGTTGGCTATTGGTCTGTCATAGATGGCTTTTATCAGATTGAGATAGAGACCATCTATTCCAATTTTTTGTAGAGTTTCTATCATAAATAGGTGCTGGACTTTATCAAAAGTTTTTTTCTGCACCTATTGAGATAATCATATGACTTTTATCCTTGGCTCTGTTAATGTGATGTATTGCATTTATGGATTTATGTATATTGAACCATCCCTGCATCCCTGGGATGAATCCCACTTGATCATAGTGTACAATCTTTTTTGACAATTTGTTGCAGTCTGTTTGCCAGTATCTTATTGAGGATTTTTGCATTAATGTTCATTAGGGAGATTGGCCTGTAATTCTCTTTCTTGTTGGGTCCTTCTCTGGTTTTGGAATCAGAGTAATGCTTGCTTCCAAGAATGAATCTGGGAGTATTGCTTCCCTTTCCATTTCATTAAAAAGTTTGAGAAGTAGTGGGGTTAGGTCTTCACTAAATTTCTTGTAGAATTCAGCAGTGAATCCATCAGGGCCTGAGCTTTTCTTTGTTGATATGTTTTTAATTACATCTTTAATTTCATTTATTGATATTGGGTTGTTTAGGACTTTTATATGTTCTTGATTCAACTATGGTAATTCATATGTATCTAGGAATCTGTCTATTTCTTCTGTATTTTCCATCTTATTAGAACACAAGTTTTCAAAGTAAGTATCCATGATTTTCTGGATTTTGACAGGGTCTGTTGTGATTTCAACCTTTTCATTCTTAATTGAATCTTTTCTTTCCTTTTTTTGATAAGGTTGGTCAAGAGTTTTTCAATTTTATTTAATCTTTCAAAGAACCAACTCTTCGATTCACTGAGTCTTTGTATTGTTTTTTTAGTCTCCAGTGTGTTAATTTTTGACAAGCAGCCATCTTGCTCTTGCCCCTGACCAGAGATTCCTGTCAGGGACACAGGGATGCTAAGACCACTTCCTGGACCTTTGCTGACCATGCTGCCCTGGGCAGTACTTTCTGCCGCCACCACAGTGGCCCCCTGTCTGAACAACGCAGCCCTCCTAGGACCAGGGGTATTGCAGGAAACAGGATCTTTCACATAGGGCAGCCAAGATTTGCTCCTTTACCACCTCTTCCTGAATATGGCAGAAAAGTTTGTCTTGGGCTGATTCCTGAGGAATTGTTCCAGTTCCTTTATCCTAAGACTGGTGTAACAGAACCCTTCATGCTTGGAACTAGGCTTATCTTGTATCTTCTGTCCAAAGAAATACATGTGATTACCCCAGAGACCTTCTCTATCATATCCCTAATAGGGCTACTTATCTATATAATTAAAAATACGGTACTTCTTTTGGAGAATTTATTGATAAACTCAATGAGCAAAAATTTGCCCAACTAGAAGAGGCAAAGCAAGCTTCCATGAAACAAATCCAGGATGCAATTCAATTGGAGAAGTCCCAGCAGGCACTTGTTCAAAAGCACCACTACCTCTTTGATGTCCAGAGGAATAACATTGCTATGCCTTGGAGGTTACTTACTGGAAATGGCTACATAGAGTATATAAGGAAGTAAAGAATCACCTGGACTATCATATCTCTGTGCAGAATATGATGCATCAAAAGGAACAAGAGCACATGATAATCTGGGTGGAGAAGCAAGTGGTGCAGAGCATCTCTGCACAACAGCAAAAAGAGACGATTGCCAAGTGTACTGTAGATCTAAAGCTGCTTGCAAAGAAGGTTCAAGTACAGCCCATTATGTAAATGTATCTATCCCAGTTGAGACAGCCAGAAACAGTTGACTAAATGGAAACTAGTCTACATAACAAAAACTTCCCATATTGTTTCCTGTCTACCAAAATTACAACTTAATTTTCCTAAAAAAGAAAAGCTTGGGGTTTCATTTAGTGAGAACTAAATGGATTAGCCAGTCAGATGGTTTTCATCTTTACTCTGCATTTTGAGTTGTTCTGTGATTGCTTTTCTTTTTTTTTTTTTTTTTTTTTTTTTTTTTTTTTTTTTTTTTTTTTTTTTTTTTTTTTTTTTTTTTTTTTTTTTTTTTTTTTTTTTTTTTTTTTTTTTTTTTTTTTTTTTTTTTTTTTTTTTTTTTTTTTTTTGGTCTTTTTGAGACAGGGTCTCACTATGCAGTTCAGGCTGGCCTTGAGCTCACTTTGTAGCCCAGGCTGGTCTTGAACTCACAAAGAGCCTCCTGTTTCAGCCTCCCAAGTGCAACACTTTGTTTTTATTAAAATTTATTACCTGTCTAACGAATACGAAGTTATAGGTTAAATTTGTAATTAATTCTATGATCTTGCAATAAAGGACAATTGAAACAAAAAAGAAAAAGAAAGTCACGCTCTTCCTGCCCACTCCAGTCTCTCCCCAGCGTGTAATCAGTTAGGGACCTGGGAACCTTGTCATTCTTGAGCTCGGAAACCTCTCCTCCCTTCCTCCATCGAATTTTGTCTCCCATTTTGCATGTAAGAACCCTAGTATATATGGAATTTTACCCCTGTTTTGCAGTTGAGGAATGGGAGACCCAGGGAGGGGAAGCAGTTTGCTAAAGGAAACAAGGCTGAACCCAGAGTTCAAACCCAGGTGAGTATGAATGGCAAAGTCCAGCATTCTTTCTGTCATCTTCCTCTTCTTGATTCCTTCCAGGACCTTAGTTCTTGACTGTTGTCACATGAGGCAGCAGCTAAATTCTCAGGTTTGAATAAAATTAAGGGTCCATTTTTAAGGAGGAAAAGACATGGTCTTGTAATAGGTGTACCCAACCATCATTTGTTGGTCAAGCACAGAACAGTGGTGAAAAGAAGTTACCTCCTTCAAAAAGTGTCAGACTGGTGGTCATTTAGAGCCTCCCTGGGTGGGAAGGGACTGGACTAGGAGGAAATCTGCCCACTGAGCAGGGCAGGAGCAAGGAGAAAACATCCAGCTGACAAAGGGAATTGTCTTATTATCTAACTAGCCAGTCCAGGGAGAATCACACAATCCAAGCAACTGGTGGGATAGGCAAGAGGAGATCCCAGAAGAAATTCCTGGCATTTCCCAAACATCCCAGGCCGTTCGGTGTCACTGTGCCCTTAAACACACTCTGCTTGGATGCCCCCCCACTTTGTCTGCTTGGCACTTTTGTCCTTCACACTCAAGGTGTAACATCTGCCCCCACGAAGCCAGCTACTCTGCCCATACAGGATATGTTGTATGTGTGTGAGGTATTTGTTTCCTCGATGCCTTCTGTGTGAATTTGTGAACTAAGGCCATAGGTAGGATCTGTGTATTTGTGTTCTTTGGGTTCTTCCCAGTGTCTGCCTCAGGATTTGGCATGTGCTTTGTAATAGCCAAATCTTGGAAACAGCCCAAATACCTATCAACTGGTAAATGGATAAAGAAGATGTAGTTTTTTATACAATGGAGTACTACTCTGCCATTAAGGAGGATACACTCAAGACATTTCTAGGAAAATGGATGTACCTCAAGACCACACTCTGAAGGGAAATAAGTCAGACATATCTGTGTAACCACTGCATTGTTTTTCTGGGTATGAGAAACTGGAAGTGTAGGGCCAGGAGCTTGGCTCGGTGGCTTAAGGACCTGTCTGGCAGGTGCAAGGTTGTGAGTTTGATCCCTGGTGCCACCCCCCACCCCCCCAAAAAAAGAAAGAAACTGGAAGTGTAAATAAAGACCAAAATGGATAATAAGTATTGTGAAATAGGAAGACAATGTTCAAACGGGGAAGGGAACAAGGGAGACAGGAGGAGGAAATGAAAGAAGGGAAGAGTTAAAAATAAATGAGAAAAGAAGGAAAACATGGAAACAAAGCTTTTGTAAATGGGGAGGGGAGGTGGAGTTGAAGGGAGAGTAGGGGAATAGGGGGAAAAAACTAAGTTATATCATGTACAGGTACAAATTCTCTATGATGAATGGGATCATTATGTATATCTAAAATGTGCCAATAAAATCTGACTGAAGAAAAAAAGGGTTTGGCACATGGGTGCTGCTCAGTAAATCTACGTTTAGTGGTGAATGGATCGACTCAGACAGCAGCAAGTTGATTACAATTTACTAAAAGATATGTATCTTTTTGGTGGTCCCATCTCTGCTTTAGATCGCTAGTCTGAAGCCAGAGGGTAAGGGTTGGGCTTTTAATTCCACTGCCCCTTCTGTCATTCCCAGAGCATTTGTCACTCCAGGTGACTTGGTAAGGAAGATGGGGGAAAGGTACAGAAAGCCTATTGCAGTTGGTTCTTTTTTTTTTTCTTTCCCCGGCACCGGAGATTGAACTCACAACCTCGCACCTGCCAGGGCAGGCGCTTAAGGCACTGAGCCAAACTCCCGGCCCGGGTTTTTTTGAGGCAGGGTTGCACTATGTAGCTCAGGCCGGCCTGTGCTCGCGTTGTAGCCCAAGCCGGCCTCGAACCCACAACGCTCCGCCTACCTCAGCCTCCCGAGTGCTGGGATTAAAGGCGTGCGCCACCACGCCCGGCTTGCAGTTGGTTCTTTACTCTCTGTCTCTCACAGATGTCTAACACCATCTCTGTCCATCATCAAAAAAACTTGGGGTGCTTTTAGTAGCTCTTCAGAGGTTTCCTGCTGGATTCCTCTCTCCTAGTTTCCTTAGCAACAGGGATCACTTGTCTAGCTACTCATTCCTGGCGTCCCATAACCTCTGTGGGATCCCTACTGAGCAGGACTTTTGAATGGACTACACAGGCTTGCTCTCATGTAGCCCACATCTGCTCTCCAGAAAATACTCCCTGACAAATTCTGGGGCAGTAGATCAACTGTAACAGAGCAGTACTGCACTCTCCTGGGTCCACCACCAAAGCAGTCAGCAGGTGTGTACTGCCTCTTGTTGGTGGCTTTCTCGGGAAGGCAGTAGATCCCAGTCACTAGGCTCCCCAGCTGTGACAGTGAGAGGTTTGACACCTTAAACCCTCATGGGGGCCCCCTGCCCCAATGACTTGGCTGGAGTAATTAAAGGTAGTCACCCACCAGTGTCCCACAAGGAAGGATGGGGACTGATAGCCAGAAATATTGCCATGCAAATTCTCTATGCTCCACATTCTTGACCCCTCTACTTTTATTTATTTATTTATTTTGAGATGGGATCTTTCTCTGTAGTCCAGGCTGGCCCTGAATTCACCAGGCTGGCCTTAGACTCATGGCAATCTTCCTGCCTCAGCCTCTCGAGTGCTAGGACTTCAGGTATACACTACCATACCCTTCTATGTTCTTACAATGAAGAAGGGTTTTAAAAACTTTAAGGCATATTTTAGGGGAAATATGATAATTTAACACCTCCCTTTAAAATTTCACATATAAGCTGGGCGTGGTGGCGCACGCCTTTAATCCCAGCACTTGGGAGGCTGAGGTAGGAGGAGCGTTGTGAGTTCGAGGCCAGTTTGGGCTACAACACAAGCACAAGGCCGGCCTGAGCAACACAGTGTGACCCTGCCTCAAAAAAACCAGGGCTGCGAGTTTGGCTCAGCGGCTTACACACCTACCTGACAGGTACAAGGTTGTGAGTTCAATCCCCAGTGCCACCAAAAAAAAAAAAAAAAAGAAAAAAAATCACATATCTAAATTTTAAAAAGAAAATCAATCAGTCTAGGCTACCTTTTGTCATGGAATGGCCATAATGAGCAAAGCTGGGGTGTGTTTAGATCCATATTAGATCATGCCCAGCCTAAACAATTGTTTGTATGTTGAGATATTTCTGGCACTCTGCAGGACATATAGAGGCTGATGTATTGGTTGAACCTAGAGAACCTCTAGGGGGCAATGTTATCCACTTTCACACATCAGTAACTCTGCTTCCAAATTTGGTCCAGAAAATTCTCAGTTGTACCATTTTATTGTGTTTTTTATTTTTATTTTTATTTTTATTTATTTTATTTTACTTTTTTGGTGCCGGGGATCGAACTCACAACCTCGCGCTCACCAAGCAGGCGCTTATGCCACTGAGCTAAATCCCTGGCCCTTTATTGTGTTTTAATACAATTTCCAACTTGCTGTTGATACATTATTATTATTCAATAATAGAACATAAAATATATTCAATAAATATTTGCTGGGTGAATAAATAAATAGATAAGGGAATGAATGAACTCCCCTTTATAGAAATCAAAGGTTAGTGTTTGGTTTTGATACCATTCTACTTCATTTGCCACTTTATTGGTAAGTTTTGGTAGTCTGAAACCTATGTTCATTCCTATAGTCTTAAACTATATTTTGTGGTTTGCTGATAGAGTTTTATGTCATTAAACTTTGTAACACTGAGGCTGACCTGATTTATTCATTCACTGGATACTTATTTACCATGCGACAGACTACATGCTAAATACATGTTCCAAGTCTCCTAACATTATGAAGTTTAAATTTCAGGGTGGAGCTGGGTATGGTAGCACACACTTGTGATCCCAGCAATTGAGAGGCTGAAGCAGGAGGATCAAAGTGAATTTGAGGCCAATCTGGGCTACATAGTGAATTCAAGGCCAGCCTGAACTACATACCAAGATTCTATCTCAAAACAAACAAATAATTAAGTTCAGGGTGAAGAGAAAAGAAATAAGTAAATAAGTAGAAAATGCTATGAAAGAAACAGTACAATGATGGAAAATACAGGATTGATGGCGTGGTCAGGGAAGACCTAGTTGAAGAATTATCATTAAACTGAAAATGAAAAAGAGACAAGGTACTAGCTAAGCCCAGAAAAGGGGTGGAGAATGGTCTCAGCAGAGCACAAAGTATATGCAAAGGCCCTGCCTGAGAGAGAAGAATTTGGTATGTTGCTGAGCATGGTGATACACGCCTATAATTCCAGCACCAGGAGGATCGCCATGAGTTTGAGGCCAGCCTAGGCTACATAGGGAGTTCAAGGCCAGCCTGAACTACCAGTGAGATCCTGTCTTAAAGACAAAGAAACAAACAAAAAAAGAGTTTGATATTTTAACATCTTTGGTTGTTTTTCTTCATTCCAAATACTGTAGCAGGAACATGTTTGCACAGGTCTTACTGTGGGGTTATTTCTCAGAGGTGTAGTCCTCATCACTGATTCTTTGCATCTAGGTAGTTTAGTTTACTTTTCAGAATGAGTAACCTCCCATTTTCCCACTTGCTTTCTCTTTGTCTCAAAGTAACTATTGAGAACTTTTTGTGTTTTCATATAAGAAAGATATAGTTTCTAACAAAGTGTTCACGTCTCAGGTTCTCTCCCCTCTCCCCCCTTTTTTTTTAAAAGACAGGGTCTTGCTATGCAGTTCAGGGTGGTCTTGAACTCACTGTGTAGCCCAGCCAGGCCTCAAACTCGCAGCGATCCTCCTGCCTCGGCCTCCCAAATGCTGGGATTACAGGCATGTACCACCATGCCTGGCTCAAGTTTCCTTTGGACAGTTTTAAAAGCTTCTTGACTTTTTCACTCCTGCTATGCATTCACCCACCCATTAATGCACTCAAACTTATTGGGACGCTATTTCATACCAGGCCTTGTCGCTGAGTGCTAGAGTCAAAGATGGTCAAGTAGCAGTTTCTATCCTCAAGCAGCTCACGATACTACACAATACTCCCTAGAATGTGTACTAATACAGTAGAATCATCTTGGTGTCTGCCAAAATGCAGATGTCCGGCTCCATCCTAGGTTTTTATGGGAGGAGTGCTTATGGGAGGAGTCTGAGCGTCTCCATTTTAGAAGTTCCCCAGATTTGTTTGTTTTCAACTTCTACTAAAAATTGAGAACCACTGAGTGGAACAGAGAGACAGACAAATAGAATTTAAACTCTAAGAACGTGTATGGACAATTCACACACAAAAATGCCATGAGAATAATGCCTGAGTAATGGAGAGGATCATCTAGAGGTAGTCATGGTTACACAGAAAATCACAAACCGCAGTTCTTCTGTAACGGGCCATTCAAAGGTAACATTGCGCAGTTATGTAGATCAAACAAAATGGTGAGTGTTTCAAACGGCATTAAATAACTATCCTGTGTATCTGCGGCGTGAAAGTTGCCTGGAGCATCAGAGTCCGAAGGTCAGAAAACCCTCAAATTGGTGGTCCGCAGGTTTCACTTCGATCCAGAAGCGGGGTCCCTGCTGTTTCTCGCAGTTGTAATCTGTTTCGCTAGCGGAGCAGCGCGCAGGCGCACTTAGAACCAGGTGATTTTTTTTTTTTACGCATGCGCAATATGTAACTCTGAAGCCAAGAGTGGTGATTGAGGGCGTTTTTTCCTGTTTTCAAAACGCTGCGTTTTTGAATCCAGAGGCTATGAATGTCTTCATTTTGTCGAGGGATATCATGTCTCCATTTAATCCTCCTTTCCCTTCTGCATCTCTAGAGTAAATCGGCTGCCAGTACCCAACATGGCGGAAGGTCCTACACTGGCACAGTCCGCCGATAGGCGCAGTACCCGACGGGACGGGCCCCCCAAAGGGCGGGAGTTTGGGGGCGGGGTCTGGGAGCCATCCTCGCAGCGGGCCCCCGCCCCCGGCCAGGCCTTGTGGCCGCTGCGGTCGCCCCTGGGTTGAGGAGCTCTGCAGGAATCCGCAGGAGCCGATCGCGGTGAGGTGGGGCTCGGGCAGGCGGGAGGTGCCCGGGTTAACGGTCTGAGGCTTAGAGACCTGCCCGCCTGGGGCGCCCCCGGGGATCTCGTTTAGGCAGCGGCCTCCCGATTCCCGGTCGGCATCCGAGGCCCACAAACTGGCCGGTCTGTCTCAGCTTCCTGCTGCCGCCACCACTCTGCGCTCCAGTCCGCGCAGAAACAGAACTTCCCGACCCTCGTATCCTACAGCCGACAGCCCCGGGCTGTCCGGGGGCGGTGCTGCGCTCTCCCGCCCACTGGCTCCGTGCGCCCGTAGATTAGCAACTCCCCGTGCCCCTGCAGCTTTGCACGTGATCTGTGCGAGGGTCGCGTCTCACTTGCCACCGCGCCGCCCGCCTGGGAGCCCAGATGCGTAAAGACCCAAGTCCGATCACCCCTCGGAAACCTTTCCCAGCCGCCTCCCCGGACTCAGCCAACCTCACGTCCCTGCTTTTGCCCTCATCACCCACTTTTCCTGCTTTTTTTTTTCACACCTGGAGTTCAGTTGCAAGACCTTATGCATTGCTTTTTTCACCTATCTCACGGTCTAGCGCATTGCTAATAATAGTAGCTAATATTTACTGAATAGTTGCGAAATGTTAGGGGACACTAAACGCATCCATGCAAAAGTTTATATAATCCTTAGAGATCTCTCAGGTGGGTTCTGTCTTTTCACATTTTACAAATGAAGAAACTGAGGCACTGATAGATTAAATTATTGTGACAGTCGCATAACTGAGTGAGTGCAGCTGGAAACTGTCCGCAGGGCATGTGGTAACTTGGCTAAATTGCTTTCGGATTTGGTAAGTGGCTGTCGAATTGATTTGTACCTTAGTCCCAGGAGTTAGACCAGGATTGTGATGCACCTGTTACTAAAGAAGGCTTAGGGAAGAATTGATGTTTCCAAAATGTTAGAGTGAGTTCATGACACAATGAAGGCTAGAATGGGGATTATCCTATTGCTAAGCCGTGTTACTTCATTCTTTGCCTTTCTTTGCTCCTTTTCCCTCAGAAAGCTGTAAGAGGTGAGCTGTGGTTTCAGAGGAGAAGAGGCAGCTAATATAATGGAGAGAGTGTAGAATTTGGAATCAGATTGGGGATTCAGTCTCTGCTTTTCTACTAACCAGTTATGTCCCTTTTGGGGGATCTTGCTTTTCTTAATTGTAAAATGAGGACAATAATCTTTAGATTTTTTAAAATGAAGATTGCAAACGATTTTGAGAGTAAAATACTGTATAACTGTATGTGATCTTTTCTTTCTTTTTTGAATGGTTGTAAAAGTGTCAGTATTTTGCAAGACTGTTGGTGATAATATGGATCATGTTACTTACTGTCCTTGTATCAGTCATTCAGTCACTTAAATAAAGAGCACCTGGCAAATACCAGGCACTGTCTTAGCATCTGGGAATGCAGCATTCAATAAAATAATGTTTTTGTACTTGTGGAATTTATACTCTGGAAGATTTTTACACATAGTAAGTAGATAGGGAAAGATAAAACATGGCAAGTTAAATAGAAACACCAGTGTGTGGGGAGTGTCAGTTATTTCAGATGGCTGGTTAAGGAACAGCTTACTGAGAAGGTGACACTTCAACAGAGCCGAATGTGGTGAGGGTGCAGATAATAAAGATAACTGGGGGAAGAGACCCTGACACTGATGGAAGTTTACTGTGTTTTACACATGCACAGCAAGGAGGACTATAGCTGGAGGGGTGTGAGCAAAGGAAAGAGGTGTAGGAGATGGCTTTAAAACAGTTGGGTTTGGGATCGAATAATTAGGACCCTGTAGGCCCTTGTAAAGGTTTTGGCCAGAGGGTTCTGAATGGCATCATCTGTTTTATGGGTATTTAAAGAATCCTTTGACTACTCTATTGAGAATAAACAATTTAGGGGGCATACTACTATCAAGGAGACATTTGGTTTTTGTTGTTGTTGTTGTTATTGTTGTTGTTGTTGTTTGGTACCAGGGATCGAACTCACAACCTCACGCCTGCCAGGCAGGCGCTTACGCCACTGAGCTAAATCCCCAACCCTATTTTTTGAGACAGGGTCTCACTATGCAGTTCAGGCTGGCCTTGAACTCACTTTGTAGCCCAGGCCAGTCTGGAACTCACAACAATCCTCCTGCCTCAACCTCCCAAGTGCTGGGATTAAAGGCCACCACGTCCAGCTTCTGGGAGATATTTGTGGTAATTCAGACGGTATCAGTTTTCTGTTGCTATGCAAGAAATGATCCCAACATTTAGCAGTTTAGAAAAAACAGTCACTTATTACCCAGCGTATTTTTCATGGATCCAAAATCCAGGAGTGGATTAGCTAGCTGGCCCTGGTGTAGGATCTCTCCTGAGGCTGCAGTCAGGCTGACAGCTGGGCCTGCAGTAACTTGAAGACTTCACCTGAGACTGGAGGATCTGCTTCCAAGATGGTACACTGTCAACCCAACTATACCCCTTCTACGTGTCTTCCTGGAAGTTGTTGGGGTTTTGTTTGTTTGTTTGTTTGTGGCACCAGGAATCAAACTCATAACCTCGCGCCTGCCAGACAGGTGCTTAAGCCACTGAGCCAAACTCCTGCCCGGCCCTAGTTTTTTTTGAGACAGGGTCGCACAATGTAGCTCAGGCCGGTCTTGCGCTCACGTTGTAGCCTAAGCCACCTGGAACTCACAATACTCTTCCTACCTTAACCTCCTAAGTGCTGAGATTAAAAGAGTGCACCACCACGCCTGGCTTTTTTTTTTGTGTGTGTGTGTGCTTAAACTGTGATTACATTTAAGAAAAAAAGAGATGGAAATGCAACCATAGGTAGTAATCACTGAAATCAGTTATTTTTTTCCATTTCCTGAATTTTACACTGTTGTCATTTATTCATTTATTATTTATTTACTCCCCTGCCCCAGAAAGAATTAAATGCATCATGCCACAGTGATATATATATGCCCATGTTTATAGCAACACAACTAGTAATAGCTAAATCTTGGAAACAACCCAAATGCCCATCAACTGAGGAATGGATAAAAAAGACGTGGTCTTTTTATATAATAGAGTATTACTCAGCCATAAATAAGGATAAACTTGAGACTTTTGTAGGTAAATGGATACAATTTGAGACCATACTCATAAGTGAAATAAATCAGACTCACATGTAAATATCCTATTGTTGCTGGTGTGAGAAACCGAAAAAGTAAATAAGATTCAAAATGTACAGTAGATATTGTGAAATGAGAAGAAATTGTTCAAAAGAAAAAAGGAACTAGGATGGGAAAAAGGGGAAAGGAAGGAAAGGGAAAGGAAAAAAACATACAAGATAGTTATACTACTAGTTTCTCTTAGTTCATTAAAAAGGAAGTTTTGTGCTAATATCATTTGGAGAATTTTTTATGCCCCAATCTTGTACTTTGAGTAACTACCTTAAAATACTTTAAAATATGCAATGTGTTAACTATTGCTATTCTCCTATTATATTGTTATGAAATTTTGTTTTACTTTTTTTCCATTAAAAAAAAAAAAGATGGTGCACTTACAGGTCTGTTGGCAGAAAGCCCCAGTTCCTGAGCTCCGGGCCTCTTCAGAGAGTACCTTTTTGTCCTCAGGACAGAACAGGTAACTTCTGCCAGAATGACTGATCAAAGAGGTAGAGAGAGAGAGAGACTAAGCAAGCAAGCAGAGACCCAAAGAACCACTTATGATCTTGTCTCAGAAATCAATTCTACTTTATTCTAGCCCATACCCTGGGAGAGAGAATTAGAGTCCCCCATCCCATAGTGGAGGTTAAATCCAGGCAAGGCCTTTGCACTGAGCTACATCACCAGTGCTTTTTTTACACTTCTCTTCCAAGCTTAGGTGGAATCGCTCTCCTTTTAAATTTTATTATTTATTTATTTGTTTATTTTTTGCCTTGTTGAGACAGGGTCTCACTATGCAATTCAGGCTGGCCTTGAGCTAACTTTGCAGACCAGGCTGGTCTCGAACTCTCAAAGAGTCTCCTGCCTCAGCCTCCTGAGTGCTGGGATTACAGGCATGCACAACCACACCTGGTTTAAACTTTATTTATTTATGTATTTATTTATTTGACAGGGTTCAAGCCTATATAGTTCAGGCTGGCATGAATTCTATTAGCACAGTCTAACCTTGAACTCACACCAGTACTAGCCAGCCTCCTGAGTGCTGGGATCATGTGCGTGTGCTCCCATGCCTGGTTTAAAGGTTATTTAAATACTTTTTTTGGTGGTTTCTATGGTGGGTCTATTGGGGATTGAATCAGTGTCCTTCACAATGAGCTATGTCTCTAAAGCCTTATTTATTTATTTATTTATTTTATTTATTTTTTTTTGCGGCACCGGGGATTGAACTCACAACCTCGCACCTGCCAGGGCAGGTGCTTAAGCCACTGAACCAAACTCCCGGCCCTGGTTTTTTTTGAGGCAGGGTCCCACTATGTAGTTCAGGCCGGCCTTGCGCTCACGTTGTAGCCCAAGCCGGCCTCAAACTCACAATGCTCCTCCTACCTCAGCCTCCCCAGTGCTGGGATTAAAGGTGTGCACCACTGCGCCCGGCTCTGCCTTATTTATTTTTATTTGTTATTTTGAGACAGGCTCTTGCTAAGTCACTAGGTTATCCAGGTTGGGCTCAAACTTGTGATCCTTCAGCTTCAGCCTCCCAAAGTGCTGGGATAACTTTTGCAGTATTTTAGGTGATGGAGGATTAAATACATTTTTCCTATCACTGCTCTGCCCCTTTTTACCCCAAGTGCACAGGTGGCTCTTAGGCTTCATTGAGGTTGCAATTCTTCTCAGTCTGATTCTTAGAAAAGGAGGAAGTAAGTCTTGTCCATTTCTGTACCACTATGGCAGACTTCCGATACTGAATTGGAATCCGTGAGTATTTATAGAATAAATTAATGTATTAAAGAAGTGACTCTTTTCCCACTCTTTTCAGTAATAAAAGGGTGCCAAGCTGGGTCTTGAGGAAACTCCAAACTAAATCTCAACTTCAGAAAGTTCTCTGATGTAATTTTCTCTGTCTCTACCTTTTCTTGTTGCAGTAAATTTCAAATTTATGGGTAGGCAACACGTGCGTGTGTGTGTGTTTGTACCTGTATTGTTGGGGATTGAGTGCCAAGCAAGCACTGTTTAGCTGAGCTACAACCTTATGGAGATTTTTTTTTAAATCATAAAACTTCAAATCATTTTAAAATTAAGTTTTAGAAAAATTGCACAGTGCAGAGAGTTCCTGTATACCCAGCACCCAGTTTTATCTTACAGTAATATGGCATATTTGCTGTTATTTCAGGGGGGTTATTTTCGTGGTACTGGGGATTGAGCTGGGGGTATTCACACTGAGCTACATCCTGACTCCCGTTTTTTATGTTTTATTTTGAGACAGAGTCTACTAAGTCTCTCAATTGCCCAGACTAGGCTGGAACAGTTCTCCTGCCTCAGCCTCCCACGGTATACCACCATGCCCCAGCTTAAATAATTTTTTGAGTTAAGTGGGACATACAAATAAAATACGAACAAAGTAATGTTACTTCATCTCTGTAAGCCTGTTTTCTCTAAAGTGAGAGAGTTGTACTAAATTTCTAAATAGCTCTAAAAGTTTAAAATTATCTGTGAAAGTAAAATAATTACGTAATTCTAATAGAATTCCATCTCATTTCTGAAGTATCACTGATAATCACTTTCTCAAACAATGTTTGCATATTTCTGGCAACCTCATCCCAAAAGAGGATTTAATGAGAATTCTTGGAACTGCATATATTGGTTATTGAGACACTAGTTTGAAGTATATGAAATTGTCATTTTGTAATAGTAGACAAATATTAATGACTTCGTGTGGTTCAATCTGATATTTTGGAATCTCGAGTCAAAGAAGGGCTAAAGGGCCTCTGGGGCCTCTGAAACTCTCTGTGTACAAAATCCTGGCTCAGCCCTCACAGCATTAGGAAAGAAAAGGGACCCCAGTTCCTTTGAAACAACTCAGCTGTGCTCCTGTCGGTAGAAATCCTGGGCAATGGAGCAGTTTCCTGAAAGGTCTGTGTCTCCATCCAGCAGAGGGGGCTTGAGCTCTGTTGAACTCGGCGAAGCAGCCTTTCACAGAGCCACAGTGAGCTGATTACACAGCCCTGGTGGAAAGCAAGGACAGAGGAGAGAAGGTTGTGTTACCCCAGCCTGAGGCCTGGGTGCCACCAGGCCTTTGTAGGTGTCACTCCACTTTGCCTGCCTCATCCTTTCTGCCCAGGACAGGCTCCACAGACTCAGGTACCTTCAGTTGCCCAGGAGGTAGTATAAGTTAGAAAATGGAGTTTTCTTCTGTGACTCTGTTATAAGAGAAACAATATGTAGGCTGCAATCCCAGCCCTCTGGGAGGCTGAGGCAGGAGGATCACAAGTTCAGGCTCAGCTGGAAGACCTTAGTGACTTAGCAAGACCCTGTTTTGAAATAAAAAATAAAAAAGGCTGGGGATGTAGCTCAATGCGAAGGCTCTAGATTCAGTGTTCTGTACTGGGGGAAAAGAAAAAACAGTAGTTCAAGTACAATGATAAATGAAACGGAGGTCTGCCGTCAGTGTGAGAGAGAGAACATCAGTCAGGAAGGGGAGCTGTGCTGAGCTGGAGAGCACATTCCCTGTGTAAAGGAGGAGATGCTCTTCAGGGACTATGAGCCAAGGGTCAGTAGATACTCTGATTTTCTAAAGGAGCCAGAAATACGAATTTTTATGTGTATTCTCTCAATGACAAATGTTGGCACCTAATGTGAATTATTCACAGTTCTTGTGTGGGCCATGCATATATTCATTATGCATTGCTGACAGCTTGCTAACAGCTAAGATGTATTAGACAGCTCCTGCCTTTAAGTCACTAACAGATTAGTAGAGAAGATAAATAATCCTGATAAACTGTGATGTAAGCCAGGCACTGTTGTGTGTACCTGTAATCCCAGCCACTCAAAATCTGTGATGTAGCTCACAGATAAAGCACCTCTGGGTTCAATCCTCAGTACCATCACCTCCGCAAAAAAAAAAAAAAAAAAAAAAAAAAAAAATTGTGAAGACATAATGACATAATGCATGTAAAGCTCTTAACAAAGTGGCCACTCATAGAAGTGCTCAGTATTGATGACTCACACATTTCATAGCCCCCATACTGGATGAAGTGCCCTTCCTGTTTGCTTGCACCATCTTTCTATGTTTCTATTATTTGTGCATGCCACATTGAATTGTTTGTGTCTGTTTTCTCTGCTGGACTAACAGCACCTTCAGTGATTCATTCAACAAATGTCCGTCTCTCTGGCAGATACTAGGGATGCAATGATAAAGCAGGCACGCTTGGTTTAGTATTGAGTTCCAAAGGAATGGCAGAAAACACTGGTCCTGTGACCTTGCTTCATGATCATTTGGGAACTGTTGTTCAGCATAGCCCCCTGTAGAGATAGATTAGGGCCCATATTCGTATTTAAAAGGATCTGAGAAGTCTTATCATAAAGGAATCTACTTACTTCATCCAACCTAGCTTTGCCAGACTTAGTGAATGTTTGCTGAATAGATTTGCATCCTTTAGACAGTCCTTCAGTTCTGTGTTTGCTTTAGTCCCCAGCTCAAGAGGAGGTAAGAGTGCTGCAATGGTTAGGGACCCGGCGGGAGCAAGCAGCCTCTGACTGCATAGAGACCCGTGGGCTTGCTGTCTGCTGCCCTCATGGAGACAAGAAGTCCCAGGTTGAACAACATGAAGCCCCAGTCCCTGCAACTGGTGCTGGAAGAGCAAGTGCTGGCACTGCAGCAGCAGATGGCAGAGAACCAGGCAGTCTCCTGGCGGAAGCTGAAGAGCTCCCAGGAGGCCCAGCAGAGGCAAGCAACCCTCGTGAGGAAGCTGCAGGCCAAGGTGAGGCAGCTGCCCCCCTGGGGGAGGGGAAAAGAGAACACTCACTAGAGCTGGGTTCCAGAGTAGGATACGAGCTGGAGGAGGCAGAGCCATGCGCTGGGAGTGGCCCACACCGAGCCTGGAGAGCAGAGAACCCACAGCATCCGCTTTAATGCACTGCTTCTGTGTGTGTGCTCATAGCTACTCTGTGGGGCTATGGACTATGTCTATTTTGTTTTTGTTTTTGTTTTTTAGACAGGATCTCGCTATGTAGCCCAGGCAGACCTCGAACTCACAGTGACCCTCCTGCCTCAGCCTCTTGAATACTAGGAGTACAGGCATATACGCCCAGGTTGTCACTTTTGAAGATCATGTTTGTGAGGGTTAAATTTGTTGCCCAGGGGTGTCTGAGGCTAGAGCTAAGACATGACCCTAGATTTTCAGGTTTTACCTCTCCAAAACTAGAGGCATACCAAAAGGATTCTTTAACCCCCCAAACAGAAACTCTAAAATATTGTGGGCTTACCTCCCTATCACCACCCAGTTCCATTCGCACCAGGTTAGCCCAGGGGCCCTTCGTTTGGACTGTCTGTACCAGCCATGTCTGTTGCCAAGGGCCTGCTCTCTGCCACAGGTGTTGCAGTACCGGAGCTGGTGCCAAGAGCTGGAGAAACGGCTGGAAGCCACCGGAGTGAGTGAGGCTGTGCTCTGTGCCCCCCAGTCCCCTCGGTGAATCTACTTGTTAGGTTTCCTGAGGGAGGCTGGGATGTGATGCATGTTTGCTCGAAATCTCTTGCTGTTCAACCCCTGAGTACTCTAGCATCACTGTTTCTTCTTGGACTAGCTACCACCTGCCTCCCAGCTTTCAACACTTGGTTCTCTGAGAACCAAGGCAGCTTCCGTCAACTTTCCAGAATGGCAAGTGAAACTAGAGGGTAAAAACATATCTTTTTTCCAGCAGGCGTCAGTGTTTATCTGAGTAGAGAGGGGTGCGCCTGTGCTGGCCTGCAGCGCAGGTCTGGCAGAGGGATGTGATGGTGCCACTGGCTGGGTAGGCCTGGCTTTGGAAGACCCATTTGCCTTCATTCCAGCTCCCTCAGGCACCCTCTCACATTCCCTTCAGAAAAATTATCTCAGAGGAAAGAACGAACTAAAACACATTGGCATGTTTTATGCAGGTCAGGCAGCATTAGGCATTGTCATATAATCGTGTCACTTAGTCTGCAAAAAACTACCTTCATGTTGTAACTGAAGACATCATAGAAGTTGTAAGTACTTCCCAGAAAGGCCCAGAAAGTAGTGTAGTAGAAATCAGGACCATTGCTTTTAAGTCCAAGGTTCTTTTTTTTACCACTTTACCATCTTTCAGACGAGATTGCTGGTTCACTTTTGGAGAGGCAGATACCGTAGATTTGCTTTTGGAATATAGTGATTCAGAAGTGAAGCACACTGATGACAAAATGGAGAGAGAATTTAAAAAGTGGGCAGCTGTAGAAGAGGAATTGGTCTGAGTGATATTCTCTCTGGAGGTGAATAAGGCTTGTCTCTGTCTGCCAAAGGAACTGATTCCTCAGCGCTGGGAAGGTGTGGAGGAACCCAACCTGAATCAGCTACTGAACAGATTGGATGAGGAGCAGCAGAGGTGATGGACCGCACATCTTCTGACCTGAGTGACTGACCAGCCAGTGGGTGGAGAAGGCTGACAGGAAACCCCTGTCCTGAGGGTTAACATGGGTTAGAACCATAGCCATCAGTCTTAGCCCTCTAATTCTGGGCTTTGGAAAATTCCAGTCTTTAGGGTGGGCGTGGTGGCGCATGCTTGTAATCCCAGCATTCGGAAGACTGAGGCAGGAGGATTGCTGTGAGTTCGCGGCCAGCCTGGGCTACAAGTGAGTTCAAGGCCAGTCTGAACTGCACAGTGAAACTCTGTCTCAAAAAGACAAAAAAAAAAGCCGGGCGTGGTGGCGCACGCCTTTAATCCCAGCACTCGGGAGGCTGAGGTAGGCGGAGCGTTGTGAGTTCGAGGCCGGCTTGGGCTACAACGCGAGTGTAAGAGCGGCCTGAGCTACATAGTGTGACCCTGCCTCAAAAAAACCAGGGCCGGGAGTTTGGCTCAGTGCCTTAAGCGCCTCCCCTGGCAGGCGTGAGGTTGTGAGTTCAATCCCCGGTGCCGCAAAAAAAAAAAAAAAAAAAAAAAAAAAAAAAAAAAAAAAAAAAAAAAAAAAAATCCAGCCATTGTCAGCTTGTTCCCAAGAGGTCCAAGGGTTGGACCAGACTTTTATTTTGCACTTGTTCTTACCCTTCCCCAGTGCAGGTGTGAGAGTCTAGCAGAGGTGAACACCAGCCTTCGACTACATATGCAAAAAGCTGATGTGGTGAATAAAGCCCTTCGGGAAGATATGGAAAAATTGACAGTGGACTGGAGTCGGGCCCGGGATGAGCTAATGAGGAAGGAGAGCCAGTGGCAGATGGAGCAGGAGGTAGGCAGAGCAGAGCTATGTACTCTGGGTCCTGTTCATGTCAGTCCTGGGAAGGGTTAACTTGGATGGAAACTAAGCTATCATCGCTAAAGTCTCTAACCATTCTTATTGATGCTGACAGCTTTGCCCATATTAACCATGCCTCTACTGGCAGCTTCACCCAACTTAAGCCTTCTTAGTTCTACCAGTGCCTGCCTAGCCTAGCTTTGCTTGTAGGTGGCATGACACAAAGCAAGTCTCTTTGGAAACGTGACCAGCTTAGGTTTTAGATAGATCTGGATGTTTATTGACTCCCTTCATCTGGAGTCTGTATATCTAGATGCTAAGGAGGTAGATATTAAATTAAATGGAGAAAAAAGACCAGTTACAGAACCTGGGGAATTTTCAGATCCCAGCTTAAGGAAACAGATGTCTCCCGAGCCTTTGCTCTGTGCTAGGTGATTTATGTATATTAGATCACTTGATTCTCCTTGTAAGTCTTGTAAATGGTAGCTCCCATTTAAGCAATTACTATGTATACTTTCCTCATCTAACCCAGAGGAAGGCTACTTACCATCCAGGGCCCTTTGTCCCACTGCCAACTTTATAAAACCCTTCAGCATAACCCGAGTGTAGACACCTATTCATGAACTGTCTCCTAAAAGTCCCTCCCAGTATGCAGGAGTAAATCCAAGACTCTTTGTTGGTAAAAAATAGTCCGCTGCCCTTGGATATGACCTGGGTTTCTGAACACACAGTTCTTCAAGGGCTATCTGAAAGGGGAACATGGTCGCCTTCTCAGTCTGTGGCGGGAGGTGGTGACCTTCCGACGCCACTTCCTGGAAATGAAGTCAGCTACTGACAGGTCAGTGTGGGGATGAGAAGGGAGGAGGCTTTCCCCTACCGATCTGGACTTGAGGCAGAAGCCCAGTGCTGTGCAGCAGGGGGATCAGGTGCCGGGGTGGGGTAGAAGGGGAGAGTGGCCGTTGATTTCAGATCATTTTTCCCAGACCCGCTCCTCAGGCTTCTTGGGCCCGATGTCCATGCTCCCTTCCTTGATCCCTATTGGAGTCTGCTCTTTTCCTTGCTTGTCTTCAGAGATCTGACGGAGCTAAAGGCTGAACATGCAAGGCTCTCCGGATCCCTGCTGACCTGCTGTCTGCGCCTGACCGTGGGAGCACAGCCTCGGGAATCCAGTGGGTCTGGGAGAATGGAGGAGAGTGAGCCAACCCAGCTGCTTCTGCTGGTAGCCAAGACCCAGGAGCTGGAGAAGGAAGCCCACACAAGGAGCCAGGAGTTAATACAGCTGAAGAGCCAAGTGGAACTGGAGAAGGCTGAGCTTCAGGACAGGTGAGATGACTGAGGCCCCAGGGAGCATCCGCTGAGGGAAAACTGACTTCCCTGGAGAGCTAGGGGTAGAGGAGACACCAAGAGCACTCCCAGCGTGGGAGGGGAAGGAGACGTGGGGAGTCTAGTTGGAAATCCAGTGCCACCACTGGGGCTTGTTGCTGACCTCTCCCCTCAAACTAACTTATAGCTCAGTTTCTTTCTTGTTACTTTATAGTTAGCTATGACTCTGTCCTCTGTCAACTCCAAACTACTCGCTGTTCCCAGAACAGCCAAGCTCTTCCTGCTCCTCTGCCTTTGCACAGAGAGCCCTTGGGCTGGAATGCCTCCCTTGCTTCTCTCTGCCTTGTCCTTTAAGGCATAAGTCCCAAGTCATCTCTTCTGTGAAGCCTTCTCTGACCCCAATAACCTGTTACATTTTTATGCCTCTGTGGTCTTTTTATCTGACTCTTACAGCATGGATTTCATTAATTAATTAGTTTTTATTAATTATTGTTAATTGTTATTAATTAGTTTTCTTTGTTATTGGTGGTGATGATTAGACCGATTTAGTTGTTTGCTTATTGATGCAGAGCTGGGGGTTGAACATAGGCCCATGCTATGTACACACTTTACCACTGAGCTACTTCTCCCACTCAGCTGTTTTAATTTTGGGGTTATAATAAAATAGGCTTTTTAAAATGGTGATAAGAAGAGCAGGGACATAGCAGAGTCCCACTGACTGTCAGGACAATGCCCCATGGTTAAGGTTGTTTCTCTACCTATTGATGATGTACATAAATTACAGGGCCATTTTATCTTGCTTTTGTTTTTGGAGGCACTGAGAGTCACGAGAACAGACTGTATCTTAGTCAGTTTTGTATCTCTATGCTTTGCATTTCATCTGCCATCTGGAATATCCTTAATGAATGTTTTTTGAGTTAGGCTTTTGCGTTATGCAGTGAGTTAGGCTTTTGTAAACAGTTCATAATAAAATTATTTAGACTTCTAAAACTTTAAATTTTAAGATTTTAATCTACTGAATGGGTATTCATTTAAGAAGTACATGTTTATCCTACTCATTGGGTACTAAGTTCCAAGATACTGCTGGGCTTTGAGGTTAACATCAGGGAGGATGACTATAGTCTCTCCCAAATGATCCCTCCTTTTTCCCTATCAGAGTCAGAACCTTGGGTTGGAGGGACCTTGGGACTGTCCCATGTGGCAATTCTGATGTTCTTATTGGCTTTAGGGTGCTTGACTTCAAGATCAAGCGAGGCCTGGAAGGGCCTGGGCCAGGGCTTTCCTTCAGCTCTCGGGCCCCCAAACACGTGTTCCAGCCTTGAGATGTGGTAAATCCCTGCATGTGTCTGAGTGATTTTTGGCCCCACCCCCACCCCAGTTCAAGGCTCTAGCATCATGTGGTATTCAGGGCTTGCAGAGGGGCTGGGGGCGCACAAGGGATTCGGGGGTCGGGGCTTCAGTGGGAGTGTCTGTGTTGGTACTGGGAGTGTTGCATAGTATCTCTGTCCACACCTGTGGGCTGTCCAGGTGATAGTGCTGTGTTCTTCTCTTTAGGGTAACTGAGCTCTCTGCTCTGCTGACCCAGTCTCAGAAGCAAAATGAAGAGTATGAAAGGATGGTAAAAGCTCTGAGAGAGACAATGGAGATACTGGTACATGATCCTGTGCTCTGGGAAGGAGTTTGGAGGGGGCTTATAGGTTCCTTGCCCTTTATGGACACACAGTAGTTGGAGGGCAGAGGGCAGAGACCAGTTAAATGGTCCTGGATGAAATCCTCCAAAGTAAAAAAATATTTTAGCTACATTTGAAAATTAACTCATTCATTCATTCAATATTAATTGTTCACTGTCCCAACTGTATTCCTGAGGAAGTTATAATATCCTTATCAGAGGGAGGTGATATATACGCTAAGAGAACATACTGTCAAGTCAGGCGTGTGGCACACACCTGTAATTCCAGCACTTGGGAACTTGAGGCAGCTTGAGGCCATCCTGTACTACATAGCAATACCCTGTCTCAAAAAACAAGCAAACAAACAAACAAAGAGGGGATGAGGTGAGGGAGGAAGACATTCTGCCACATTAACAAATAACCAGGAGGGGGATATGTAGAGGAGTATGGCAGTGTTTAGTCTACAGCAAAAAGGACTTGAGGGAGAAATGATGGCTGCCTTCACACAGCTGAAGGTCTAACACTGTGGAAAAGAAAGTTGAGTTGTTTATTGTTTTCCAGGGCAAAACCAAAGTCACGGGCTAGGAGTTATGAGATAGTTTGGCTCACAACTAAAGTTATTCTTTTGAATAGCCTGCCTTGTGAAGGAGCAAGGGTTTAGTCACTGACTGAACCTCTGCTGGGGATGTTACCAAAGGGATTCTTTAGGTTGACTCTAGGACACTTTGGTTCCCTTCGGTGTTTCCCTTCACTTTTTTGAATTTTCCTCTCTGTGATGTTAGGCTGCTCTTGAACCTTTTATCTATGTGCACAACTGCAATTTCATCCAAACTAAAGTCAGCTGTGAGCCAGACTTGTGTCCTTTTGATTCTCTTTTGTCAGGAGTTTGCCAAATGTGACATCCATAGGACTTAGCTAATATAAATGAATGAAGTGGACTGGGGTGTAAGAGTTCTGGTTTTCCAGTGCTGTTGTGTTTAGTTTTTAGTACTGCATGGGGCACTTGAGCTGAGCATTAAAGAAACACTGAGGAATGGCAGGGACTGTAGGATCCTGAAAAATAAGTGTCTCAAGCCAAACGTGGTGGTGTACTCCTGTAATTCCAGCACTCAAAAGGCTGAGGCAGGGGGATCATGAGTTCAAGGACAGCATGGGTAACTTAGTGAGACCCTGTCTTAGAAAAGAATAAATATCACCTCGAGGAGGTATGCAATATTCAACTTCAGTAAATTGTTGCCATCTAGGAATGGGAGCGTTTGTTAACTTTTTGAAAGAAGCTAGAAATTCCAACTTTTATGTGAAATTTCTCAATTTATAATTAAGTGTTGACTCAAATTTGTTTTTGTTTTTGTTTTTTTATACCAGGAATCAAACTCGGCCTTGCACTCAGGCAGGCACTGGGCCTACTGAGCTACATCCTCAGCCCTTGACTCAAATTTTATTTTATTTTATTTTATTTATTTATTTATTTATTTTTGTAGCACTGGGGATTGAGCTCACAACCTTGTGCCTGCCAGGCATGCACTTAAGCCACTGAGCCAAACCCCCAGCCCTAGGTTTTTTGAGACAGTGTCACACTATGTAGCTTAGGCCAGCCTTGCGCTCAGTTGTAGCCCAAGCCAGCCTCGAACTCACAATGCTCCTCCTACCTCAGCCTCCCAAGTGCTGGGATTAAAGGCGTGCACCACCACGCCCGGCGACTCAAATTTTATATAGACCAAACAAACATAGTTGTAGGTCTGTATCTGTAAAGCTTCACTAACGTAAACACAGTAGGAAAGAAGAGAGGAGTCTTCAAGATGATTCTCAATTTGGGGTTAGTGGTAGAGCATGTTTGTAGGTTATATGAGGCCTAGGGTTCAAGCACAAGTCGTGCCAAAACAAAAAGGTGTTTTTTTTTTTTTTTGGTACACGAAATCGAACTCAGGACCTCCAGCTTGCCAGGGAGACGATGCTGCTGAGCTATATCCCTGGGCCTAAACAAAGTATTTAGATTTGAGTCTTAATGGTTTCTCCTAGTAGCCTTAAATTGCAGACATTAATTTACTATTCAGAGACTGTAGCCACCCCCATCCAGCAATAGCTCACGTTTTCAGCATTTGCTTTTTTTTTTTTTTTTTTTTTTTGTAGTACCAGAGATAGAACCCAGGAATGCACTCTACTACTGAGCTATATCCCCAACCCTTTTCAGTCTCATTATTGCCTCATAGGACTTGAGATCCTCCTGCCTAAGCCTTCCTCAGTGTGGAATTACAGGATGCTTGTTCGCTCAAGGCGGCACTCGGCTGAGTCATTTGCAGCCAGTTTTTTGTGCAGGCTTCTAAATAATTTGTGAAGCAGTTGCTGTTAATTATTCCTACTTTAAAGGGAAAGGTTCAAAGGAGTTACATAGGGTCACCAAGCTAGTGATTGATAGATCAAGAACCCCAATCTAGGCAGGTTTATTAAAACTTTGAATCACTTAATCTGAACTTCTTATCATCATGTCACATTGTTCTTAGACTCCTTGGAGAAGTGGAGTTGACAAGATAGACAGTGAGCTGGGTGTGGTCATGCATGTTTGTAATCCCAGCATTTAGGAGGCTGAGGCAGCTGTGAGTTCAAGACAGCCTGGACTACATAGTGAGTTCAAGGCCAGTCTGAACTACATAGTGAGACCTTATCTCAAAATAAAACAAGATAGACAGAATTTGGTTGATTTGAGGTCTGGAATTATGTGGTCTCTTTTGCGAGTTTGGCTCTTAGGCTCTATTCTGTTCCCTGTGTAGGAAACAAATCACACAGAGTTAATGGAACATGAGGCATCTCTCAGTAAGAATGCCCAAGAGGAGAAGTTATCTTTGCAGCAGTTGATCAAGGATATAACCCAGGTACTCATTTATTACTTGTCACTGTGTGTGACCACGGTGATGTACAGGATGAATAATTGCTCAGAGACTAGATTTGGTTAAATCCCCAACAGACCCAGAAAGGCCATCTCAACCAAGAGCGCCCACCATTAGGGAGACTCCCAGGAGAAGCCTTGAAGCCCAGAGCTCTCTGGGTTTTATTTAAAATATCAATGTAAGTGGAAAAAGCACAAGAAAAACAGTTTGGGCAAGAAGCATACTCAAGGCTAGGCAGTTTTTCTTGGGGGAAAGGGAAGGACAATGCCCACATACAACATGTTTCACTAATGTAAACTTCTTGTTATGTAACCATTGGTTTCTCATAGAACCTGTGTGCTTTTGCCCTGCAGTTTAACCGTTCAGTCCTCAGCCAAGTCCTCCATGGTTACTTTCATATAGAGTATTCTATGCTATTTGCTAGTCCTAAACTTGGATAACCAGAAGGTTCTCCCAGGTTGTAATGTAAGTCCCCTGTGGGGACTCCAGCCTTAATCAGTAGGGTGTTGACCCCGCTGTCTTGAGTTTCAGGCTTTGGTAGAAGAAGAGGACAGTATGGTCCAAAACTCTGGTCATGAGAACTCCTTAGAATTGAACTCTAGTAGCTCCTGCCAGTTTGATTCCCAGGACCCAGGCAAGGCTGTTACTCTGGTACATTCAGTGCTGACTCAGAGACGCCAGGCTATGCAGGTGAGAACTCCAGCATTCCTCTTGGGAACCTACCTGCAGGGTGGGCCCTGAAAGAGTATGGGTAACCCATCGCAGGGTGCCTAAACCGATTTGTGCCCCAGGTATCTCCCTAGCCTGGACTTCCCCTTTCAGCTGACCAATTTTGAGGTGTTCAGTTGATAACTCAAAATGCCCATTAGAATTTCTGCCCACTTGTACTTGTGGGTAACAGGCACATTTTGCAAGCCAGCAGCCTGCTTTGTTTTGCATGTGATCTTTGCATGGCAAAGAGCCCTGAAAAAGTGTGGGTAAGTGTCACCCTGTTCTGAGTGGCCCAGGCACAGTTACCATCCCCCATTCTACTCTGCATTTGAAGATGGCCAACTCTAAAACTTTAGAGCTGCAGAAGCCCAAAAACTCTGATCCTCTGACTTCTCAGTTAGCTTACCCTTGTACCAGCCCCACCCTACTCGTCTGGCCCTACTTTCAGGATTCTGAAATCCCTCCTTTGGCCTTGCTGTGTTGCTCATTCATCTCATTTCTATTGCTGTCCCTCAGGACCTAAGGCAGCAGCTTTCAAGCTGCCAGGAGGCTATGAGCGTCTTGCAGCAGCAGCACTATCAGTGGGAAGAAGAAGGTGAAACCCTGAGACAGCGGCTGCAGATGCTCACTGGCGAGCGGGATGCACTGGCAGGGGAGACTGTGGACCTCCAGGCCGAGGTGGACTCCCTCAGCAAGTGAGCCAGCGGGCTGTTTATCCCTCCCTTCCACCTGCAGCCACAGTCCTTACCCATTGACCCAATCTCATTGTTGTCGATTGTCTCCTTCTGATGCCCCAACACCCAGGGCTGCTCAAGGCTGCTTTCTTTCAGTTCTGCTTATTCTTCTAGAACAAACTTTTGGGTTCTGGGTTCTCTGAAATTATGAAAAACAGTTTTCCATGCCAAGGGAAAGGCAGAATGTTGAAAGGAAACAATCATTTCTCTCCTTTAACCCTGACATCTGTTTCCAGTAAGGATTTTAGGTCCCAAGGTCTGTTCATCTCTTTTTTCTCCTTTCAGAGAGCGACAGCTCCTGCAGAAGACCAGGGAAGAGCTGCAGCAGCAACTAGAGGTGCTGGAGCAGGAGGCATGGCGACTGCGAAGGGTGAACATGGAGCTGCAGTTGCAGGGGGACTCAGCCCAGGGGGAGAAGGAGGAGCAGCAGGAAGAGTTGCACCTGGCTGTCAGAGAGAGAGAACGTCTGTAAGTGTGACCAGTCCCCTTCTTGCAGGGGCCTGGCCTTCCATTCCGTAGCCTCCCCAAGCCATTCCCTTCTTAGAGAAAGTATGTTTAGACTAGCTTACTGCTCCTTCTTTTGCAGAATGATGCGTATAGAAAAGTTCATCAAGACTTTGCTGAATACCTACAGGGACAAGACATTGTGGGGAATACATAAGGGAGTAAGACATGGACCCTGATCACAAAAAAACATACAGTTTAATGAAGAAAACAGAAAGTAAACAACTATGATATGAGGCTAGATGAAGTATGAGCTAAATAGAGCATCAAGTTTGGTCTTTTGGAGCATAGGAGCAACAGTTAATGACTGAGGACCAGGGAAAGCTTTATGGAGGTGGGGGTATACTGGGAGTCAGGCTTTGACTTATTTTGACTGGTAAAGAGTGAGAGAAGGACCAAAAGAGCAGAATAGCAAACAAAAGGAGGCATGAAAGTTCACGGCAAATTCAGAGTAGGCTGGGCTGCTAAAGGGTCAGAAATACTGGGAAGTAGTAGGAAATGAACTCATCAAGAAGACAAATCCAGATTCACTGGCCCTGGCTAATCTGTAAATTCCCCTAAGTAATGTTGCAGTAAAGAGCAGGGACTTTAGAGTTGGGCAAAAGCTTGGTTCAGATTCTGGCTGTCATTTGAGCAGATTATTTTATCTGCAAAACGGGGACAATGCTATTTACCTTGAAGGGTTGTTGGAAAGATTAGAGCTGTCTTTTGGAAAATGTCACCATAGAACCTGTCTGTGCTAGGTCTTGAGTAGCTGGTAGTAGGGGGGCTCTTCTTCACCCTTGGTGTGTTCTTCTTCCCTGAGCCCTAGTTCCTTCTGCCTACGAGATGAGAACAGTGGAAGGTTGAAGGCTCCCCCCTGTACAAAAGGGAAGGGCAGACAATCTGCAGAGATAATTATACTTTTAAAATTTAATTTATTGTCATGTGATTCAAAAGTTATAAAACTGTTTAAAAAAATACACACAGAGAAGCCTCACTCCCATCTTCCCTTTCTCCATCCCATTTTTCTTCCCTCTATAGATACCCATTTAAATTAATTTCTTATCTTTCCAGTGCTACTTCATGCAAAGTTAAGCATAAATTCTTTTTTCCCTCACTTTTTTGTATAAAAGCCAGTGCACTAAATGTATTGTACTATACCTTGTTTTATTCATTTCCATTGTCTTAGAGATCACTCCTAATCAGTTTTAAGACGTTACCTATTGTAATAAGTATATACCTGTTACCTGCTGGGGCATGGCCCCTCCCAAGATTTCCTCAAGCTCCCCCCGTTTCTTAGTCAGGAGACGCTGGTGGGCCTGGAAGCCAAGCAGGCAGAATCACTCAGTGAACTGATCACGCTTCGGGAAGCCCTGGAGTCAAGTCATCTGGAAGGGGAGTTACTGAGGCAAGAGCAAGCAGAGGTGACCGCAGCGCTGGCCAGGGTGGGTAGGCCTCCTCTTTATTTGCTGGGTGGGTGGCTTCGAAAGTTGTGTCCGCAGAAAAGGGGCTGCAGCATCCCTCATTCTTTACCCTTCACACCAAGACCTCTCCCGTGTCATTCCTCAATTATTAATCTGCTTCTGGGTCCCCTTCCTCCCAACATAACCTCTATATTGTAATTAGAAGAGTTTTCTAAAGTATACATTTGGCTAAGTCAGTCTCTTAAAACCTTTCAGTGACTTGCCAGCTCTGGTGCCACATTCAAAGCTCCTTGCCATCTGCCTCAAACTGCTTTTGGCCTCACACTCCAAAACCTCATCCTAACTCCATATATTCACTAATTGCATTCCCAGTTATATCGTGTTCCTTCATGACTAATGCTTCATATTATTTTTTTTCTTCTACTGGGACCTCTTCCCTCTTGAACCTAAAACTGTTCCTCATCTCTTAATACCAAACCTAATTGTCAGCCCCTCTATCAAGCATTTTCGACTCCTTTAAGATGAATTAATGCCTTCTTTGAGTTCCCAGAGCACTTTGTGTTTACATTTTCTATGGCATCATTATAGTCTTACTTGTTTATACATCCTTGCGTCTGTGCCTCTATGCTGTGAGTTCCTGTCTTACTGCTCATGAACAGAAGGGAAGGGGTGAAGTGTTCACTAATCATTGTAAAAAAAAAAAAAAAAGCCACAGGTGTTGGGAATGTGAACTGTTTACTGATTCAGGAAAACTACGAAGAGGAAACTCTTTAACCCTTTCTTGTTTATAGGCAGAACAGTCCATTGGAGAGTTGTCAAGTTCTGAGAACAGCCTGAAAGCAGAGGTTGCAGATCTCCGGGCTGCAGCTGTCAAGCTCAGTGCCTTAAATGAGGCTTTGGCCTTAGATAAAGTTAGGCTCAACCAGCAGCTTCTCCAGGTGAGCAATGATGTGCTTGATTCCCGGAGTAGGGCGGGGCCCTCCTTTACTGAGGCTATGACAATGACAGACTAAGCTGATGCCAGTAACAGGGCAGAGTCCTTAAAGAATCAGGCCCAAACAGGTACCTGCCCCCGAAATGTAGTTCTGAAATGCCCGAAAGCAGCATTTACAGTTCAGAGAAGAGCAAAAGACTAGACTAAACCATTGAATACTCCTCTCCCACACTTCAGCAGTATCAGTTTGGGGTTTTGGGGTAAATGATCAGGACTGGGAAGAGACCTGTGTCCTCTGGAAGCAAGACTAGAATTTTAATTCTGTTGGGCAAGACATTAGCAATCACCAGAGAAGAATCTGTTGAAAGTCTGAGACCCAAAATATCTCCTCTGTAGTTTACAAGTTTAACTTACAATTTTAGTGAGGGACCATCATGCTATGCTGTTCTTCCGAGCCCAAGAAACGTACTGTGTCATTTTTTGGAATTCTCTGAGCTCAGGATTTTGCCTTTTTTTTTTTTTTTTTATCTCCATTGCCAGCATTCAGACCATGCAGTACCTAGAATACAGTCACAGATCAAATGAATGGATTTTCCCCTCTATTATAAGCACTCTGGCATCATCTTTAGAGGCTTGATTCAGACCTCACTTGGATTGCAGTCTAAGCATTTGAGACAGTGCAGAAAAACTGGAACCACTCATCTTTAATACACTGTGTCCTTTTCCCTTTTTGGCCAGTAGTTGGAGCAGGATAACCAGTCCTTGTGCAGCAGAGTGGAGGTGGCAGAGCAGGCGAGAGGCACCCTGCTGGTGGACCTGGCAGAGGCAGAGAGGAACAGAGAAGCCTTGTGGGAGAAGAAAACTCAACTGGAGGCTCAGCTGCAGAAAGCAGAGCAGACCAGAACTGAGCTGCAGGCAGAGCTCAGGGGCATCCAAGAAGAAAAAGAAGAAATTACAGAGAAATTAAGCGAGGTGAGAGAACAAAACTGACACAATTACATTAAGGTATAATACATCCTCCAGCCAGATGTGGTGGTACATACCTATAATTCCACCACTCCAGGAGGCTGAGGCAGGAAGATAGCAAGTTTAAGCCCAGTCTGAACAGTTTAGTGAGACCTTGTCTTAAAATGAAAAATAAAAAGATCTGGGGATATAAAAACAGCTAGGGGGCCAGGGATATAGCTTAGTGGCACAGGACCTGCTTGGCAAGCTCGAGGACCTGAGTTCAGTTCCTAGTACCAAAAAAAAAAAAAAGGACTGGGGAAGATTCTGAGTTCCATCCCCAATCACACACACACACACACACACACACAATTCATGTTCATTGTAAAAAATTAAAGTACTACAGAAATGACTCAAAGTGAAAGTCTTCCCAGAAATGACCAGTATTAGTAATTTGTGATATGTCTTCCCATTTTTAAAAAGAATTACTATAGGAATCTGTCTTAGTTACTTTTCTTGTTACTGACTCAGAATACCCAACACCCACAAGTTAAGGAAGGAAAGGTTTATTTAGCTCAGTTTGTAGAGGCTTCAGTCCATACCAACTGGATCCAAGGCAGAGAACATGGCAGAGGGGCAATGGTTCATGGCAGAGAAAGACAGCAAAAGCAACAAGAGCAAAAGGGCGAAAACAAGCCTTTTTCTGCCCCTTTTATCTTACCCAGATTTCTGGGGCTGGGGTGGTACCAATCCAATCAGTGGACTGACCCAGAAATCACCCACCCTTAATCTCAGCGCCTTTAATCCTAGTATTGAACCATGAGTCAATCACAAACTCTAGATTCAGCCACCTCCGAAAATACCCCATCTAAAAGTGCGTGAGGCTCTGGGGGGACATCTAGACACAAACCATAACAGGATCCTTAGCTGATTCCTTACTACTTTGTACCCCTTACTTTGAATTAAACACTTCACCTCTGTGCTCTGCTATCACTTCATGCTTATTTCAGCCACTGTGCCCTTGATACTATAATTATCCATTTGCATGTCTTCAAAAGCAAAGCAGTATCTTTTTTTTTTTTTTGTGGAAATTGAACTCAGGACCTTACACTTGCTGGGCAGGCACTATGCCACTGAGCTAAATCCACAGCCCCAGTATCTTTTTTGGAGACAAGGTGTTGCTGTGTAATCAGGTCACTGTATCGCCCAGGCAGGCCACAGACTTGCAATTTTCCTGCCTCAGCCTCTTGAGTGCTGAAATTATAGGCGCAGGTCACCATGCCATTTCCCAAGGCCATGTTTTATTTGTCTTATTCCTACTGCTTTTATCTCAGTGCCAAACACAAGGTAAATTATCTGAACCAGTGAATGACCTGGCTCAAAGAGCATCTTTCTCTGCCACCAAACTACTCATTGCCTTAATAACCATGCATAATTCCTCTTCTTGGAATCCCTTTCTCAGGGCAGTGATCACTTTGTTCCTGTATTATATGTGTGTCTTACTTCTCAAAACTAAAAGCACCCCTGAAGCACATCTGCTGCCCCTAGCAAGGGTCTTGCTTGTTGAAGAGCATTCTTCCCGAGCTGGGGGATCACTGGGTTGATGACCTGTGATTGAGTGAGCAATGCTCAGGGCTCACAGTGCTGGCCACAAAATCTCCAGAGTCAGCAGCCCTAAGCTGGTGGTAGCAGCCCTGGGGCGATTCTGTCCCTGCTCGGCATCTCACCAGCCTTTTCCCCTCAGTCTCGTCACCAGCGGGAGGCAGCCACAGCTCAGCTGCAGCAGCTGCAGCAGGAGGTAGAGCGACAAGAAGAAGGGCTGGCCAGGGCTGCGCAGGAAAAGGAAGCCCTGGTTCGGGAGAGAGCAGCTCTTGAGGTGCGCCTGCGGGCTGTGGAACGGGACCGCCAGGACCTTACTGAACAACTTCTGGGGCTCAGGTAGGGCATGGACCCTGTTCAGCCAAGCACAGAGGGCTTTGCAAGGCAAGGGGTAACCAAGGCAAGCTCTCTGCACCTGTGAGTTCTCAATGAGTTATAAATTTATGATCGCCCCTAACTTCTCCAGGTAGCCAGTACCTAAAACCCAACACCTCTTAAGGAAGAGGAAGGGACTGTATAGGTAAGATCTCTTACTGATTCCTAAACCTCACAGCTCAGCCAAGGAGCAACTAGAGAGCAGTCTGTTTGAGGCCCAGCAACAAAATTCTGTGATAGAGGTCACCAAGGGGCAGCTGGAGGTCCAGATTCAAACTGTCACCCAAGCCAAGGAAGTAATCCAAGGTGAGAACCCAACTAGAATAGGGCACCATCCACCCTGTGGAACGTTCAAGACCTGGAAGGCAGCGGGAGGTGTTTAGAGTTCTTCTCCAACCAGGCCTTGGAGATGGGAGCTGCCTGTAAGGGAAGCAGGAGACTCTTACTGGGTAAAAGGGAGTGGAGCAAAGGCTCAGAGAGCTGTTCCTGTCCCTGGCATCCTAGGGGAGGTGAAGTGCCTGAAGCTGGAACTGGACACTGAACGAAGCAGGACAGAGCAGGAGCGGGATACAGCAGCCAGACAGCTGACCCAGGCAGAGCAAGAGTGGCGGGCTGCCCTGGAGCAGCAGAAGGCTGGCCACCAGGAGGAGGTGAACCGGCTCCAGGAGAAATGGGTAGGCAGTGGACATGGCTGGGGCGTGGGAGAGGCAGACATGGCCTCCCTCCAGTGAGTACGCCACCTGCTGACTCTTGGTATAGACACTACTGCTTATAAGAGTAAAATTATTTCACCAAGATAGAAAATCCAGCTTTTAGCTGGGTGCAGTGTCACATGCCTCTTATCCCAGCATTTGGGAGGCTGAGGGCAGGAGGATCACTGTGAGTTCAAGACCAGCCTGGGCTACATACTGAGTTCAGGCCTGCCCAGACAACATAGTGAAACACTGTCTCAAAAACAAAGAAACAAACAAAAATCCAATTTCTAGTTTTTTCTTTTTTATGGCACTGTGGATTGAACCTAAGACCTTTACACCGACTTATATCTCCAACTCCCCACCATTACCACCCTTGCTTTTTTTTTTTTTTTTTTTTTTTTTTTTTAATTTTGAGACAGGTTCTCACTAAGTTGCCCAGACTGGGCTCAAACTTGCAATCCTCTTGCCTCAACCTCCCAGCACACTTGGATCACAGGCATGCACCACCACACCCAGCTACCTTCTAGCTATTAAGCTAGTTAATATATACACTAAAAATAGTTTCTGGCAAAAACCAAGTAAAATGATGCATACCCATAACCCCAAAATAAAAATGGCTAGAGATTGGTGCCAGGGATGTAGCTGTAGCTTAATGGCACAAGTGCCTGCCTGACAAGCACAAGGTCCTGAGTTCAATTCCCAGTACCAAAAAATATGTATAAATAAAAAATAAAAAATGATTAGAGATGAAGTTCAGGGTTCCATCCCCAATTTTAAAAAAAAAAAGTAGTTTCTGTCATGAACAAGCTCTGTATTTGTGTTAACCATCATTATTGGGTGGGGTGTGTGGAGAGAAAATTGAGGAAACCATGACAAGATGAAAAAGTACTCTTGGAAAAAAATAAAAAGAGTGGACCTTAGGATTAACGGTTATTAAACTGCCTCAGGAAAAAATTATATTGTCTTGTCTCATATTGTATTGTTTCACTAAATTGCCCAGGCTGGGCCTGAACTTTTGATCCTCCTTCCTCAGCCTCAAAAAGAGATAGGATTATAGGCGAGTTCCACCATGCTCAGCGAGAGCAGGGATTATTAAATCTCACTTTATAGATGAGGAAACAGGCTTAGCAAGGTATCCTGGGCACAGCTCGAGAGTAGTAGAGAGAATCTCATTCCAAACCAGTTCTCTTTCTGCTATCTCTCCTCACCCATTGGGTTCTAACAGTGTTTCCTTCATGTGGCCAGGAAAAAGAGCGCTCCCGGCACCAGCAAGAACTAGACAAGGCTCTGGAAAGCCGAGAGAGGGAAAAGGCGGAGCTGGAAATGAGGCTGAGGGAGCTGCAGACAGAAAGAGAGGCCATCCGGCTGCAGAGAGAAGAGGAACGGACCCAGGCTGACAGTGCCCTCTGCCAGGTGGGAAGCTAGGACTGGAGCGGTTCATTCATCTGTGATCCCCTGACCTTTGATCTCTTTCTTTTCCCACTCCTAAGCGTGGGCTGTTGAGGGGCTTCCAGAAGGAGTGTATCCACCTTCCCACCAGCGAACAGGGATCCACACTGTTAGCCACAGGGCCGGTGGTATGTCATACTTCCTGAGGGAGGGCTGACGCTTACCACATCCTGTCAGCTTGCAAGCCAGCGGCAGTCTTGTACTTCCTGGTCCTCAGTCAGTGAACTCAGACTTTCTGTTTGCTGGAAGAACCGTGCAGCTGGGATGTGCTTGTGCCCTCCTGGGCGAGCGCGGTAACCCTGAGCCCACATGCCCTTGCTCCTCCTGTCCCTCCGCAGATGCAGCTGGAAACAGAGAAAGAGAGAGTGTCCCTGCTGGAGACACTGCTGCAAACCCAGAAGGAGCTGGCAGATGCCAGCCAACAACTGGAACGGCTGAGGCAGGACATGAAGGTTCAGAAGTTAAGGGAGCAGGTATGGAGGGTGGGCCTGGGTGTTCGTTCCCCTATTCAACAGGGCAGAGTTCTTTGGCACTTCTTATACACAGGCCCTGAGCTGTAGGTGCTGACACATGACAAGTCCGTAAAGGTGGGGCCTGATAGTGTGACTGACGTGGTCTCTGCCCTCAGGGATCTTACATTCTGGTGGCAGAGATGGGTGACAAATGAGGAGACGTAAAATAAATGAGATGATTACAGATTGCAGTAAGTGTTGTAAAGGAAAGAAATAGGATGATGTAATTGAGAGAAGTCAAGGCAAGAGGGCCAGGGAAGACCTTGCAGAGAAAGGGACATTGGAGTTGAGACTTGAAGGTTAAATAGAAGCCATTCTGTGGGGCATGGTAGCACACACCTGTAATCCCAGCACTCGGGAGGCTGAGGCAGGAAGATCACTGAGAGTTCAAGGCCAGCCTGAACTGCATAGTGGTACCCTATCTTAAAAAAAGACCAAAAAAAAAAAAAATACAGCAGCTAGGAACGCTTCCAGCAGAGGATTTAGCTGTCATAGACTGAAAGAGGTTTGGGAAGGTCAAGGACAAAAAGCAGGTGTATGGCTTTGTACAAATGGAGAGGTAGGCAGGAGTCCCTTCTCAGCCATAATAAGAGCTTGGATTTTATTCTAAGGGCAGTGGGAAACTGTTGGGTGGTATTTGAAATATCAAGTATGGGACATGATATTATGTATTTTTATTTATATGTGTATATATGTATATTTTTTTCTTTGGTGGATGCATACTACCACTGAGCTACATTGTTTTACTTGTACCTATCTATCTATCTATCTGTCATCTTGGTTCATGAACTCAGTTCTCTTCACAGTTCTGGTTGCAAATGAACTGAACTGGATGAAAACCAAATCAAATTTCCCTGTAAGGCCAACATTGAACCTAACCATTGAATTTGATTTGGTTCTCGTCCAACTGGGTTTGAGGCCAGAATCGTGGAAAGAATCAAGTTTTTGAACCAAGGCACCACTGTATATAACTTCAGCAACTGAGTGGAGAACAGTGCGTTTGGGGTGAGAGGGCTGGCACCAGCAGAAGGAGGCTGTTCGGTAGTCCATTGACAGACTGTTACCAAGACACGGACCCTAACCAGGAAACCTGGGTGAGCCTGTGCTCTTTATGAGGAGGGAAAGGGAATAGGAGGTGAGGAGTTGAGGTGGAAACAACATAGATTGCTGGCCTCTGCTGCAGTTTTTGCCTACCCAACAGAAAAAATAGACCCAGGCCCCTGCGAAGGCTTTCCCACACTCAGTGATATCTTCTCACCTCGGCAGGAGACCACTGGGATGCTGCAGACCCAGCTCCAAGAGGCTCAGAGACAACTGAAGGAGACAGCTCAGCAGCACAGAGAGGACCTTGCTGCCCTCCAAGAAGAGGGCAGCACCCTGCTGCAGGACAAGATAGATCTGCAGAACCAGGTCCCTGCCCCCTTACCCCGCCTCAGAGCCTGTCCTGGTACAGCTAGGTCTCCCTGTTCCCATCCACAGGTTGCAAAGAGCTTCGGCCCTGCTGCCTGAGCTCGGTAGGGGAGATTGTGCTGGAGGGAACATGGGCCCCCTCAGAGTCCTAGGACAGTCCATTTGCCCTCTGTATCCATGAGTTCCACTCCACAGAGCCAACGGAAAATACTTGAATCGCATCTGTACTGCACATGTAAAGACTTCTTTCCTGTTCTTATATCCTAAACCATAGAGCCTAACAGCTATTTACATAGCAATTACATTGTATTAGGTGTGATAAGTAATCTGTCAACAATTTAAAGATTATGGGATGATGTGCATAGGTTATATACAAATACTATGCAATTTTATATATGGAATTTGAGCATCTGCAGATTTTGGTACTCAACGGGGACTGGTTCCAGGATACCCCAGGACCACTGTAACCTCTGACCAGAGTGAGCACATTGCATAGATTGCTTTTCCTTCTCAGAATCGTATATCGGATGATCAGAGGTTTTGTTTTTGATTTTGTTTTTGTTTTTTTGTGTAAGTGTAATCACTATACAGTTATCCATTGCTTTGCTTTGGGGTAGAATTCTGTTCAGCCAAGATATTTCTTCTTCTCTGCCCTTACGCAGCATTTGTGAGATGGGGAAACCAGTGGCCAGGCTAATGGTATTGAGGGAGGGTGGTTACGGAGAGTGTGTAGGGATGATAGGAACCTTCAGCATATTGGAGCAAGGCCACTGACTGGTGTACTTCACAGGACCCAAAAGCCCTAGGCCAGAAGCCTCCTCCCATGGCTGCCCTGCCATCTGATCCTTATGTCCTTAATTTTCCAGGTGGAGGACCTCAAGTCTCAGCTGGTGGCCCAGGAGGACTCCCACAGGCTGGTGGAGCAAGAGGTTCAGGAAAAGCTGAGAGAAGCCCAGGAGTGTAGCAGAATTCAGAAGGAACTGGAGAGGGAGAAGGCCAGGTAGGCTAGAAAGCCATGGAGTTGACTTTTGCCTCTCTGACTGCAGTAGTCACAGTGACACTGAAAGTTCTTCACTTAGGTCACTTTGTCTTTCATGTCTTCGGCTCTAGGTTGTATATGTAGCCATGTAGAGAGGACCTAGCCTTGTCTTCAAAACTTACACTTTGTTCATGTAGTAAAGATGTAGAGAATACCCATTATGTATCAGGCACTGAGCCAGAGTTCGGGGTACAGTGATGAAGAAGATAGTGTGGCCTCTGCCTCAACAGAATTTACAGTTTTGTAGAGAAAACGTTAAATAAATAATTTTCCATACATATGGTATGAAGGAAAGAAATGGTGCTGATACAGAGATGAACAGAGAAACCTACTTTTTTGTTTGTTTGTGTTTGTTTTTTGAGGCAGGGCCTGTCTATGTAGTTTAGACTGGCCTTGAGCTCACTATGTAGCCCAGGCAGCCTCAAACTTGCAACAATCCTCCTGCCTCAGCCTCTGAGGGTGCTGGGATCGAGGCATATGCCGCACACCCTGTAAGAGACCTACTATGGAAAGTTGCTAGGGAAGGTCTTCCTCAGGGGGTTGTATTTCAGCTGAGCACTGAAGGAAGAAATGGAGCCACCCATGCAAAGCGGTGAAGGAATGTTATACAGCAGCAATAAAAATGCTCTTGCTCAAAGGCCCTGAGGCACATGAAAGCTTACAGTGTTTAGTGAAACTCAGGGTGTGTTGTAACTGGATTATGGCCAATGAAACAAGCTGGACAACTGCATACCATTTACAATGTTGTGGGTCATGGCAAGGAGTGTGTAGATTAAGTTTCATAGGAAACCACTGGAGAATTTCAGGCAGGGAAATAGACTTAATTCAATTGATTGATTGATTGGTTATAATACTGGTGATTAAACCTTGGGCCCCTGAACTGAGCTGTAGTCTTAGCTCTTATTTTCTACTTTGAAACAGGGTCTCACTAAATTGACTTGCCTGGGCTTGAACTTGCAATTCTCCCGTGTCAGCTTCCCAGAGTACTGGAATTCCAGGCATTTCCCACCATGCTGGCACATAATCCAATTTTTTTTTTTAATTTATTTAAGCGAAAATGGACACAGAAAAGAGAAACAAAAAGCAAAAGAGACAAACAACAACAACAGATCCGACACGATAACACTATAGGTTTACAAAATGAGATGATCAGAACCTGACAGTAGCTGTAACACTGCATATCGTCACCTTCAAAGGGGTTGCCCAGATCAACAGACACAGACATGCAAAATTGATCCAATCACATGAGTATCAACTGTTCTCTCTCAACAGCTAATGCATTCAGTAACATAGTCATTTTATCTGTCCTATGTATACCTATTTATAAACTTATGTCCTTTTCCCTCTTCCTTCCCTCCTTCCTCCCCTCCCCTCAGAACACCTCCTATTGTCATTAAAATAACTGCCCATATCATCAGGCCTAATACAATAAAACAAAATAGTTCAGAATAAAACCAATAAAAAAATAAAACAATGGTCACAGAAAAGAGAAACAAAATCTAAAGAGACCAACAAACAACAACAACAAATCCAATACTGCAACACTATAGGTTTACAAACTGAGATGATTGGAGTTTTGTTTTGTTTTGTTTTGTTTTGCGGCACTGGGAATTGAACTCACAACCTCGCGCCTTGTCAGACAGGCACTTAAATCACTGAGCCAAACTCCCAGCCCTGGTTTTTTTTGTTGTTGTTGTTTTATTTTTTTGAGGCAGGGTTGGACTGTGTAGCTCAGGCCGGCTTTGTGCTCACGTTGTAGCCCAAGCCGGCCTCGAACTCACAACGCTCCTCCTGCCTCAGCCTCCCAAGTGCTGGGATTAAAGGCGTGCACCGCGCTGGATTATGATTGGAATTTGACAGTGGTTGCAACATTGTATGTCGTTACCTTCAAAGGGGTTGCTCAAACCGACAGATACAGACATGTAAAATTGATCCAATCATATGAGCATCAACTGTTCTCTCCCACCAGTCAATGCATCCAGTAGTATAGTCACTTCAACCATCCCATGTATACCCTCATATAAATCTATGTCTTTTTCCTTCTTCCCTCCCTCCCTCCTCCCCTCCCCCTGCAACACCCCTCGTTATCTTCAAAATAACTGCCCATACCATGGGGCCCAACACAATCAAACAAAATAGTACTGAACAAAACCAATAACAAATAAAACAATGGAAACAGTACATAGTAATACAACATTGATTTCTATAATGCCTCACATTATCTTCTAAGCAGTTGCCTATATCATCTGTTATAATACAATCAAACAAACCAAAATAGGTTAAAATCACTCAAAACAGAACAATGAAAGCAATACCAGGTTTCAAAACAAGGTGATCAAATATCAATAAAGGCTACCCTAATATATTTTGTTATCTTTGAAACAGCTGTCTGTGTCATCATATATAATCAAATTAGGCAGGTCGAGGTAGAATAAGATCAAACTAAACAGCTCATTGAAAACAATACTGGACTCAAATTCCAATGATGTATTATTCAATTGTCTGCCCCGCTCGGTGATATCCCTCTGCTGCTGTTTCTGGAACTATGGACATTTTATCTCTAAAATGTCCTTCAGTACTCTTTGTAGGGTTGGCGGGGTTGTCATAAATTCCTTTAGTTATTGTTTGTCATGGAAGTATCTTGTTTCCCCATTAATTTTGAAAGATAGTTTTGCAGGGTACATCAATCTGGGTTGGAAGTTGTTTTCTTTCAGGGCTTGAAATACTTCACTCCAAGCTCTTCTTGACCTGATGGTTTGTGTTGAGAAGTCTGTCGTGATTCTGATGGGTTTTCCTTTGTAGGTGATCTGTTTTGTTTTTTTTTTTTCTCTAATAGCTTTTAATATTTTGTTTTTGTGTTGAATTTCTGGGATCTTGATTATTATATGTCTGGGTGTATGTAAATTTTGGTTATGTTTAGCTGGAGTTCTATGTGCTTCACTTATCTGAAAGTCACTTCCTGTTCCCGTGCTTGGAAAGTTTTTTGAAATTATTTCTGTAAATAGGCTTTTAATTTGATTTGTATTGACCCCTGCTTTTTCACTCACATGTTTTATTCTTAAGTTATGTCTCCTTGGGTTGTCTTGCAGCCATTGTATTGTTACTTACAGGTTCCTTGTTATTTTTAAGAGATCTTTCCTTTCTCAATCCCAAGCGGCAAACCTGTCTTCAAGGTGTGAAAGTCTATCTTTAGTTTCCTTCAGGTGGTTCTGCCAACTTTCATTGGAGTTTTTAATTTCCTGGTAGTCTCTTGGAATCTGTTTCATGTATTCTAAATCTGTTTTGTATTGTTCATTCCAGGTTTCCCTCATTTTCCTATGCTCCAGTTTTTCATCTATGTCTCCTTTAGAGATGCCAGCAATTCTTTTATTATGTTTTTCATTTCTTCTTTTAGTTGAGTTAGTATTTCTGTTCTAATTTCTTTTATACCTTCATGAAGTTGTTTCTTTACTTCAGTTGTCATCACCTCAGAGACTTTAGTTGTGGGACTCCCGATCTCTTCTGCATTTGCTTCTCCTGGATTTGTTCTGCTTGGATTGGAGGCCAGAGACTGCCTTTTGCTTTTGTCTTGACATATTCCTGGGTTGTTTTGGACAAGTGTGTACCGGGGATCTTCTAATTTCTCTGGAGTGAGCCAGTGCTGATTGTGGATATCTGATGGTTGCCACTAGGTGCGCTGTTACAGCACTGTCCGCTGCTTTTCCCCAGCCCGTCTTGGCTCCCCGATGTCTGGCACAGTGCGCGGGGGTGTGACCGGGGCCGCTGCCTGGGAACCAGGGCCGGTTGTCCGTGAAACTTCCACTATCACCGCTAGGGCACACGTGGAGCCCTCGTCTCCAGACTGAGCTGGTCACCCGCCGGGATCCTCCGGGGCTCTGTCAGAGCAATTTCTGTGGGACCATGCCCAATTAGGAGCGATTCCAGTCCCAGGATGGCTGCCAGTCCCTCGCTCTCCCTCGCAGGGGGTTGGGGTTTGCTGCACTCACCAGCCAGTTTTAGTCCTCCAGGTCTGCTCCCCCTGTCCACTGCCACTCTCCTCCGATGGTGCCCCTCTGGTCAGAGGCCTCCAGGGTCGCCACCCTGCCACTGCCACCGCCGCCGCCATGGCCACAGCACTTAAATCGCGCATCCCCAGGTTCCAGCAACTCCTTTCACAAAGTGGGTCCAGCTCTGGGTAGAGGCACCGCCAGCCACCGCCTTCCTTGTTTGATTGTTTCTTTTTACTCTTTCTGTGGGATTCAATTCTCATTTTAGATTCTTCCTGGGTCCAGAGGACCCGCCTCCCTCCTTTTTGTCTTCCCCATGTTGCTATATTCCAGCATTTGGACAGTATCTTTCAGGGAGGCTACTTACCCTACTGTTCACCTTTCCACCATCTTGTCACTCCCCATTATCCAATTTATGATGTATTAGAAAAAATAGCTGGGCATGGTGGTACATGCCTGTAAACTCAGTACTTGGGAGGCTGAGGCAGAAGGATCACTGAGAGTTCGAGGCCAGCCTGGACTGCATGATGAGACCCTGTCTCAAAATTAAAGGGGTAGGGTAGGGACAGTAATGGCATAAAATATCAGGAGTGAAATAAGACCATTCAGAAAAGAGAGGAGCATGTATTCTCAGTGATACAAGAGTTTGAGAAGGGAAAGATTCTTTTGGTGATGACCCTCAAGGTGGAAAGACTAATCAGGATTCTGGTACAGGTGTTCAGATAAGGGATACTACTACTGCATCAGGGACATTAAGTGGGGAGTGGGGAGACAAGGGGTGTAGCGGAGACAGGATGAAGCAGTACTATGTAGACATGGGTTGGATGTGAGTGGGGCAGAGGGGGACTCTGCAAAGTGGTCCAAGTTTCCATGCTGGGGCACAGCATGGATTGAGGTGCCATTCACTGAGCTAGGGAACTTAGAAGGAGGCAATTGGGTAGGGGGTTGGAGGCACAGAGGGAACATGAAGATTTGGCGTACTGACTTTGAAGTACTTGCATAGAGGTAAGTGAAATTTGCAGAGAAGAATAAACTGGAGTCGAATTGAGGCACCGTATGCCTGAAGTACCTACGAGCACTTAGTAGATGCTCAGTAGGGGACAGGTTTTTTGTTTTGTTTTTGGTACTGGGAATCAAACTCAGGACCTTGTGCTTGCCAGGAAGGTGCTTGTGCCACTGAACTATATCCCCAGCCAGTAGGGGGCAGTTTTATTGTCACACTCGAAACATTATCATTACTATTTCTATTTTAAATCTTAATGCTTTGATTAGGTCCGATGAGAAGGCAGTCTCTCACTCCCTGAGAGAATTGCATAACCCTCTCACCCTTTTCCCTCTAGCCTGACTCGGTCACTGGTGGAAAAGGAACAGAGACTCCTTCTTTTGCAAGAAGCTGACTCTGTTCAGCAGCAAGAGCTGAGCTCCCTGCGCCAGGACATGCAGGAGGCCCAGGAAGGGCAGAAGGAGCTCAGTGCCCAGGTACCTCCCACTGTGGCCGTGAGCCGTGCAGGAGGGGAAAGTCAGTGCTGGGCAGGGTGGAGGAGGGGGACCGTGACCCAGAGATGAGAATAGGGAACCTGACAGCCTGGAACATGGTGCCCAGGTGGCCTGCTTCATCCACCAGTGGGCTTGGTGTGGTTGGCAAGGTGCTGTTGGGGGAATAGAGCATCAAGAAATAGTCCATATCAGACAGGCAGCAGCAAGAGGACTCCAGGGCCTCAGTCTGCTCACAGTGGGCCCTTTAACCTGGTCCAGAGGAGAGATGGAACTGGGGGTTGGGGGTTGGCACTAGCAATGAATAAGGGCACCAGTCTGCTATTAGTCCAGAGCTTGCTGTAACTACTACTTCCTAGTTGTGTGAGTATTGGGTTCCTCATAAACTCTTAGATACGATGGTAATATGTAAGTAAGGTCAGGAACACAGTAAGTACGGTGATGGTCTTAGGCTCATTTCAGGGTTTCAGGGCAGAGTCCTGATCAGAGCAGGAAGCTGACATTCTGTTTGGGAAACCAGGTCAGAACCCATTAGCATGGGCCCAGGTGTCAGAGTAGAGGAATATTCATTTCAGAGCCCTGCCTATCTGCTGGAGAGCTGAGCGTGTTCAGATGCTCCCAGGTTGGGAACAGCTTTACAGAGGGGTTGTGTGGGGTCAGGCCTGGGAGGTCTGAGGAATCCTCTTCCTCCCTGATAGGTGGAATTACTGAGGCAGGAGGTCAAGGAAAAGGAGACTGACTTTGTGGCCCAGGAAGCACAGCTGCTGGAGGAGCTGGAGGCCTTGCGGATCACAGAGCAGCAGCTGCGAGCTTCCCTGTGGGCCCAGGAGGCCAAGGCCACCCAGCTACAGCTGCGACTGCGCAGCACAGAGAGCCAGCTGGAGGCACTGGCCGCCGAGCAGCAGCCTGGGGCCCAAGCCCAGGCCCAGCTGGCCAGCCTCTGCTCTGTTCTGCAGCAGGCCCTGGGGTCTGCCTGTGAGAAGAGGCCTGAGCTGAGGGGTGGGGGAGACTCTGCCCCCTCCCTCTGGGGCCCTGAGTCAGGTGAGGCAGCCACCCAAGAGCTAAATCCTTTGGGCCAAAGCTAGGCCTCCCTTAGGGAGGAAGGGGAGGGGAGTGCAGTTCCTCAGGCAGTATTGTATCAAGGTTAGGGCCACAGGCTCTGGAATAAATTCTAGGTGAGTTTGAAGGCCATGGGTTACCTGGAGGGTAACGAATGGGGTCTTAAGGAACTCTGCACACTGTAAACCCTGATGACAGTGTAGTTTCGTTTTGTATAATTTTTCCCTGCCATTTGCTAGCTCTGTGTCCTTGAGCTAATTTCTCTGAGCTTGATTTTTCTCGACTAAATGAGGATGTTATAAGTACTTACTTCAGAATTTTTCTAAGGAGTGCATGTAAATAACTCACACAGTTCCTGGGATCATTTAATGCTCACCACAGTGCCTGGCGCATAGAAAAGCAGAAGGCATGTGATGACTGAATGGCTACTCTTTGAGGGGTAGAGGGACCCATGGAAAGGCCAAGGCCGGGTCTGTGGAGGGGTGGTTGTTTCTTTGCATGATGGCAAGCAGGTGAGGAGGATTTTTTCCTTGTTTCTCTAGACCAAAATGGAGCTAGGCGCCTCTTTAAGAGAGGTCCCCTCCTGACGGCTCTCTCAGCTGAGGCCGTGGCATCTGCCCTGCACAATCTTCACCAAGACCTGTGGAAGACACAGCAGGCCCGGGTATGTTGTCTGCCCTCCCTGAAAAGCCTGACACACAGACTCATGAAGCTGTGTGACCCATTTTCTTCTGAGATTAAGATGAGATGAGTTTCCCTTCTATCACTTAGTACCTGGCAACCATGACTAAAGCATTTGTCTTTCCTGGACCTTGCTGTCACTTTCAGAGTTATCTGACCCATGGGTTATCTTGAGGATAAATGGGTGTTGTTTTGAGGAGCTCTGTAAACTATAATCCCTGTAAACTATAATCTGGTTTTGTTTGAATTTGGAAACCCAGCAAGTTGGGGATCACTGAGGTTGCTGTTTATGCAGCATTGAAGACCTAAGACTAAACTAAAGGTCCCACAAATCCCACCTCAGTGTGAACCTGTCAGTCAATACAAACTGAGTACCACCTATATGCCGGCCACTCTCGCTTGGGGATATGAAAAAGAGAAAGACCTGACCTGTGCCTTCCAGAGACTGTGACATGGTGGGGGACCAAAACGCATCTTTTCTTTCTTTTCCCCCAGTACTGTGAATTAAACCCAGGACCAAAAAAAAAAAAAAAAAAACGGGACCTTTGCACTGAGCTACATCCCCAGCACTTTTTACTTTTTTTTTTTTTTTCTTTTTTAGACAGGGTCCCTTTTTACTTTTTGAGAAAGGATCTAACTAAGTCACTAAGGTACCCAGGCCAAGCTGGAAATTGCAGCTTTCCTGTTTCAGTTTCCCAGAGTTCTGGGATTACAAGCATGAGCCATCACACCTGGCTCCAAACTGTGTTCTGAGAGGAAGCAAAACTGATTGAACTGATTGGGGCCGGACCGGATGAGGAACTATGAGGAAGGGGCAGTCCATTCCGGCTCAGGGAGGGGCGGAGGGAACGAAGAGGACCCTGGGACTAAGCTTTGAAGTAGGCGTTCGGGAGGGAAGAGGTGTGACCCGAAACAGCACCATGAGCAGTTGTTTCTGGAGTCAGAGGTTAGAAGGGCTTCGTGGTCCCTTCAGGGAGCTACACTCGAGTTCAGAGGTAAGAACTCGGCAGTCATCCCAGCACTTGGGAGGCTGAGGTAGGAGGAGCGTTGTGAGTTCGAGGCCCGCTTGGGCTACAACGCGAGCACAAGGCCGGCCTGAGCTACACAGTGCGACCCTGCCTCAAAAAACCAGGGCCGGGAGTTTGGCTCAGTGACTTAAGCGCCTGTCTGATAGGCATGAGGTTGTGAGTTCAATCCCCGGTGCCGCAAAAAAAAAAAAAAAAAAAAGAACTCGGCAGTCTGGGAGCAGGGGATGAGAGACCGCTCCAGAGGCTGAGAGTAAAGAGCAGGCTTGAGCCTGGCTGGGCCAGCTTTGTGGCGGACTGGAAACTCACCTGACTTCCTCTCCCAGGACGACCTACAGGACCAGGCTCAGAAGATGGCACAGCAGCTAACTGATGCTGAGGCTGAGAAGACCCAGGTTCACTCAGAGTTGCAGGACCTAAAGAGACAGCTCTTTCAGAGCCAGGAAGGTGAGCCATAGGTGGACAGGTTTAGAGGGAGGACAGGTAGGAAGCCCAGGAGGGGCAGGAACAGCCTAGCAGCCACTGTTCGTATTGTTTACCCACAACTGTGAGATGGTATTTAAGGCATGTCACACAGGAGATGACCTCCTTAAGCTATTCTTCTGCTTTTCTTAGCCTCTGAGGGCCAACCTGGAAAAAAGGAACTTGAGGAAAGATTTAATAAACTGAGGTAATGAGATAAGCAAAAGATAGCACCTTTTTTCTGTCTCTGTAGGAGATGAAAAAAAAATAACAACATGGCAGGTGAGGTGGCCCATGCCTATAATCCCAGCACTTGGGAGGCTGAGGCAGGCACACCTCAAATTCAAGTGAGTTTAAAGCCAGCCTGAACTACATAGTGAGACCCTGTCAAAAAAAAAATTTTTTTTTAAATGACTATGTGTGATAGTGTCTATAATCCCAGCACTCAGAAGGCTGAGGCAGAATTACTGTGAATTTTATTTTATTTATTTTATTTTTTTTTCCGCACCAGGGATTGAACTCACAACCTCGCGCCTGTCAGACAGGCACTTAAGTCACTGAGCCAAACTCCCGGCCCTGGCTTTTTTGAGGCAGGGTCGCACTGTGTAGCTCAGGCCGGCCTTGCACTCGCAGTGTAGCCCAGGCCGGCCTCAAACTCACAACGCTCCTCCTACCTCAGCCTCCTGAGTGCTGGGATTAAAGGTGTGCGCCACCGCACCTGGCTATTACTGTGAATTTTAGACCAGCCTGAACTACATAGCAAGATCCTGACTAAAAAAAACTCTTTCTGTCATTTATCCGTGTTACTTATTTTTATCATTTTCAACTATGTACTCAAGATTAGGCTGGAATAGCGCTTACTTGGGAGGCAGCTAGGAGAGGAGTCTAGATCTGCACCTCAGCCAGGAGCTGGAAAGAGTGGGGACCACTTGGAAAGGAAAGGAGAAGGAAGGGTCTTAAGGTTCAAGTTTCTACTGTGGGTGAGAAGAGGAGAACTTGGGGAATGTGTCTAAGCCTTTTTGAGACTATTTGGGCTCCCTGAGGCCTACACAAGTAGACCTGGATTCTGAGGAATCTTGCAGAAATGAGTGGCAGTCAACAGAGCCGCTGAGGTTTCTAAGAACCTCTATAAAATCACATCACCAGGGGGCTGGAAGGGACCTCTAATGTTGGCTGGTTTGACCTCTCTGGACTCCAGCCTGGAGGATGTCTGAGTGAGAAGGATGAGGAGAGTTAGCATAATTAACAGGCAGTGACGGGGCTGGCAGCAGACACAGACATGAGTCTGCAAGCAGCAGGGAGCCTGGGCATACAGGAGCAGCTGGCAGATGGGTGATGACTTCGGATGCTGGGAGTAATTCTCTCCCATTGGCCTTCTTCCCCTTTGATTTTCTTCACAATCCTCCATCTGTCTCTACACCTCTGTGTTCTCCCATCCCTTGCCATGGGCCTGACTCCACAACCCCTGCTCTTCCCAAAGAGAAATCCAAGTGGGAAGAAAAACAGAACTCCCTAGAATCTGAACTGATGGAAATTCATAAAACCGTAGCGTCCTTACAGAGTCGCCTTCGGCAAGCGGAGCTTCAGAGAATGGAAGCCCAGGTAATGTGGTACTGGTCTGGGGGGGGTGGAGCTCAGGAGCCACCCCTTAGTACCTCAGGCTCTAGCTTCATGACCTGCCTTAGCCTGTGGTCATATGCACAAGGCTTAGTTCTTCTGACTATCCCCATGTCCCTCAGGACCATTATTAAGGTCATAGAAATCCTCCAATTACTCTTTCTGAGTTGAGGCTTGGATTTTCGTCCCTTGCCCTGATTGCTCATTTGTACCAAGCCATTTCCTCTTGGTCTAGAGCCCCAGGAGGTACTAGGGACACTTTTTTGATAGGATCTGCTTAAGTGGAATGCATCATTTATTTTGCCCAAGTCCCTCCCACAGGTAATGCCACAAAGTAAGGAAGAGTTAGGCCAGTGCTGGAGTGAGGCGTCTGGGAAGTCATGCTGTCTATGGTGGCTTTGGCTCTTGTTTTCCAGAATGAGCGAGAGCTGCTTCAGGCAGCCAAGGAGAACCTGACAGCCCAAGTGGAGCATCTGCAAGCAAGTGTTGCAGAAGCCAGGGCTCAGGCAAGTGCTGCCGGGGCCCTGGAAGAAGATCTGCGAACAGCTCGCTCAGCACTGAAACTGAAAAATGAAGAAGTGGAGAGTGAGCGAGAGAGAGCCCAGGCTCTGCAAGAGCAGGGCGAGCTGAACATAGCCCAAGGGAAGACTTTGCAGGAGAATTTGGCTCGGCTAACCCACACCCTATCTGAAAGAGAAGCAGAAGTGAAGACTTTGCAGGGAGAAATCCAGGAACTGGAGAAGCAGCGGGAAATGCAGAAGGCTGCTTTGGAACTGCTGTCTCTGGACCTGAAGAAGAGGAACCAAGAGGTGGATCTGCAGCAAGAACAGATTCAGGAGTTAGAGAAGTGTAGGTCTGTCTTAGAGCACCTGCCCATGGCAGTCCAGGAACGAGAGCAGAAGCTGACTGTGCAGAAGGAGCAGATCAAAGAACTGGAAAAGGATCGGGAGACCCAGAGGAATGTCTTGGAGCGTCAGCTTCTGGAGCTGGAGGAAAAAGCCCAAGTAATTGAGTCCCAGAGAGGACAGATTCAGGATCTGAAAAAGCAGTTGGTAACTTTGGAATGCCTGGCCCTGGAATTGCAGGAAAGCCATCACAGAGTAGAGAGCCAGCAGAAGGTGATTGAGGAGCTGGAGGGCCAGCGGGAAATGCAGAGGGTGGCTCTGACGCATCTCACACTGGACCTGGAAGAAAAGAGCCAGGAACTGCAGACACAAAGCAGCCAGATCCATGAGCTGGAGAGCCACAGCACCCTTCTGGCAAGAGAGCTGCAGGAAAGGGACCAGGAGGCAAAGACCCAGCGCCAGCAGATGGAGGAGCTGCAGAGGCAGAAAGAACATCTGACTCAGGACCTTGAAAGAAGGGGTCAGGAGCTGCTGCTACAGAGAGAGAGGATTCAGGTCTTGGAAGACCAGAGGACACGGCAGACCAAGATCCTAGAGGAAGACCTGGAACAGATCAAGCTGTCCTTGAGAGACCGCGGCCGGGAGCTGGCTTCTCAGAGGCAGCTGATGCAGGAGCGGGCAGAGGAAGGGAAGAGCCCTAGTAAAGCACAGCGTGGGAACCTGGAGCACATGAAGCTGATCCTGAGGGATAAAGAGAAGGAGGTAGAGTGCCAGCAGGAGCACATCCAGGAACTTGAGGAGCACAAGGACCAGCTAGAGCAGCAGCTCCAGGGTCTGCATAGGAAGGTGGGTGAAACCAGCCTGCTCCTGACCCAGAGAGAGCAGGAGATAGTGACTCTGCAGCAGCACCTGCAGGAAGCCAAGGAACAAGGGGAGCTGAAAGAGCAGTTGCTTCAGGGTCAGCTGGAAGAGGCCCAGAGAGCCCTGGCCCAGAGGAACCAGGAACTTGAGACCCTGCAGCAAGAACAACGGCAGGCCCGGGCCCAGGAGGAGAGCGAGAAGGAGAAGGCCAGTGCACTTCAGGCAGCTCTGGAACAGGCCCATGTGACGCTGAAGGAGCACCAGGAGGAGCTGGAGGCGCGCAGGGAGCAGGTGCAAAGGCTTCAGGAAGAGCTGGCAGTGGAGGGACAACAGGTACAGGCCCTGGAGGAGGTGTTGGGAGACCTAAGGGCTGAGTCTCAGGAGCAAGAGAAGGCTCTGCTGGCCCTTCAGCAGACGTGTGCTGAGCACGCACAGGAGCATGAGGCAGAAGCAAGGGCCTTGAAGGACAGCTGGCTGCAGGCAAAAGCCACACTTAAGGAACAGGACCAAGAGCTGGAGGCTCTGCGAACAGAAAGGCAGTCCCTCAGGCATCAGGAGGCAGCTCTGCAAGAGGCCCTCAGCAAGGCCCAGATTGCAATGCAAGAGAAAGAACAGTGTCTTCTTGAGCAAGCAGAGCTCAGCCGCAGCCTGGAGGCAGATACTGCGACCTTGCAGGCCGCCCTGGATGCCTGCCAGGCACATGCCCAGCAGCTGGATAAGTCCTTGAGGATGCGGGAAGGTGAGATCCAGCAGCAGGGTCTCCGACACCAGGAGGATGTGCAGCAGCTCCGGCAGGCGCTTTCCCAGAAGGATGAAGAACTGAAGCATTATCAGGAACAGGGGCAGCTGCTAGAGAAGTGTCTGGCCCAGAGGGGCCAAGAGGAGCAGAGTCTGGAGCAAGAGAAAGATGAGGTGAGGTACCTTCGTGAGAGCCTAAGGGAGCTACAGCTGACTCTAGCCCGAAAGGAAGAAGAGATCTTGGAGCTGAGGGCGGCTGAGCAAAGGAAGAACTTGGAGGCCTCTCCCCCCAGCCACAAAACCTCCCCAGTGGAGAAGGAGCCATCTCCAAAATTGAATTGGGACTTAGAGCGACTGCAGGTAGCCCTGAGGCAGACAGAGGCCAGAGAGATTGAGTGGAGAGAGAAGGCCCGAGACTTGGCACTGTCCCTGGCTCAGAGCAAAGCCAGTGTCCACAGTCTGCAGGAGGTAGCCATGCTCCTACAATCGTCTGTCCTGCAGCGGGACTCAGAACAGCAGAGGCTGCAGGTGAGTGAGTCCAGGGCAGTAAGGGCTGGGGTCCAGTCAGGCTGACCTCGGAGGCTGCCCTTCACCTCAACCTTGTGGCACTCAGAGGATGTAAGAAAGCTGATAATCATGAGCACCCAGCATGAGCAGAGCCCAGGCTACATACAGGGCTGGTCTGCAAGCCAGCCGCAGTCTCTCCCCTCGGAGCTAGTCTAGATGAGCAACTCTGTGCAGGCAGTCAGTGCCTAAGAGAGCAGCATCGGGTGGTCCACACATGCCGGAAGGACACCCAGCTTCTCCTGGGAGTGAGTCCCAAAAGCTTCCTGATAGAAGTGGGGTTGAAGGTTAGATCTGAAGGGACCAGTTAGGAAGTAGTCAAGTGCAGGTGGGGTCAGGGCTTTCTGGGGAAGAGGAAGAAGAGGGATAGAGAGCATACGGCATGTCTGTGTAGGAGGTGCAGGGCATCTAGGATACAGAGGGACACCTGGCAAGAGAAGAGAGGACACCAGAGGACACAGCATAAGTACCTGAGTACCCAACATAAGTCACCCTAACACCTGGGTCTCTAGCGGGAAGGTTTGGGGAGAGGAAGTAACATGATCAGAGACAGTTTAAAAAAATCACTCAGGCCACCATATGGAGCAGCAGTAGATCGGGGGATGCCAACTGGGAGAATGTAATAGAAATCCTGAGGAGAGGTGGAAACCTAAGATGGCATAGATCTAAGGGGTTCATAGGACTCCTGGCCATTGATTGACTAATAGATGGGAGGAATAAAGAAAGGGCAAAAAGTCAAAGACAACACAATGTTTCTCCCCCTTGGAGACGAAGAAAAGCAGGCAAAGGAAGAAGGGTGGAATGAAGAGTTCAGTTTGGAAATGGAGAGAGGCACCTGTGGTTATGTGCCAGGCGAAAGGTCCAGCAGCAGCTTTGGGAAGGGGCCTGAAGTTGAAGGATGAGACTGGCCAGGGTCAGAAACTTGGGCACCATCAGCAGTTAGGAAAATGTGGGCCCTGGTAGGTGGGTTATAGAGGGAGCACAGAAGGGGGTTCGGGATAGGACATTAGGGTATAACATTTAACCTCGGGTCAAGACCACGCCTTAGTCCTTTGCTACCCCAGCACTGGAAACAAGACCTGCACAGATAGACAGTCAGGAAAGCCAGGCTGATCACTACATGGAGATGGGCAACACTGGTTTTGCCAAGAGAAACTCAGTCCGTTTTTCAGGGACATCCTGGTCCCTGGGCTGAGCCCCACAGAACCCGTCCTGTATTCCAGACACAGAACCCCCAGGAGACTTTCCTTCTGGGACCTTACACAATCCTGCTCTTGTTAAAGGACAATATGTAGGGAAGAAATCACGTTTGTGATTGTGTTGTGACTGTGGATTGAAGCTCCTGGATTGGAATACAGTTCTGCAGTTTTATTAGCTCCCTGACCCTGGCTCAATGCCTTCACTTCTCTGACCCTTGGCATTCTCATTGATAAGATCAGTAATGATAGTGCTTAGGGAGAAAGTAATCAATGAACTCCTTTCCTATTTCCAGGCCATTGGCACAGGCATAGCAAAAGGAAGGCATTTAACTGGGCAGGGGGGCACTTACTGGCCACGCCCTTAAGATGCTGAGCAATATTCACTCAATAATGGAACCTGGGTTAGAGTTACTTTACCACCTCCCGCACCCAGCATGCAAAGGCATCTTTTTGATCCAGCCCTTCACTGTGGTACCATCTACATGCCAGGCACTGTTGCCTCACCTTCTACCACCATTCTGAAAAGGAGCTGCTAGTGTGCTCATTTTATAGTTGAGAAGTGGCAAGCAGAGAGGGTAATTTGTCTGAAAGCATACACCTGATAGCTGCCCAAAGAGCGTTAGATCTAATAGTCTGACTCAAGAGCTTGGGGTGGTTTGTTGTGTGTGGTGGTGGCGGGGTACTGGGTATTGAATCCAAGGCCTGCACTGAGCTACATCTCTAGCCCTGTTTGTTTGTTTTAGAGACAGGGTTTTGGTATGCAATTCAGGCTGCCTTGAACTCACTTTATAGTGACTGGCCTTAAACTCCCATCCTCCTACCTCAACCTTGTTTATTTTGTTTGTTTGTTTGTTTTGGTACCAGGAATTGAACTCAGGACCTTGTACTTGCCAGGCAGGTGCTTATGCCACTGAGCTATATGCCTGGCCCTGTTTTTTTGTGTTTTGTTTATTTGTTTGTTTGTTTTTTTCCAAATCCATTTTATTTCAAGAATAAAAAGAAGAGAAGAAAAAAAAAACTACAACAAAATTTCAAAACATATCAATCCTGTTTGTTTTTTAAGACTGGGTCTTACTATGTAGTTCAGACTGCCCTCGAACTCACTATGTAGCCCATGGTGGGCTCAAACTACGATTCTGCCTCAGCCTCACAAGTACTGGAATTGCAGGCCTATGCCACCACACATAGCTGCTTTTTTTTTTTTTTTTTTTTTTTTTTTTTTTTTTTTTTTTTTTTTTTTTTTTTTTTTTTTTGAGGCAGGGTCTTGCTATGCAGTTCAGGCTGGCCTTGAGCTCACTTTGTAGCCCAGGCTGGTCTCAAATTCACAACAATCCTCCTGCCTTTCATTTTCATTTTTGAGACAGTATCTCACTAAGTCACTGAATGGCCCAGACTGGGCTCAAACTTGTGATCCTCCTGCCTCAGTCTCGCAGAGTGTTGGAATTGCTGTTGTGCACTGTTTTTTTGTTTTTTTGTTTTTTTGTTTTTTTTTTTTTTTTGCGGCACCAGGGATTGAACCCACAGCCTCGCGCCTGCCAGGGCAGACGCTTAAGGCACTGAGCCAAACTCCCGGCCCTGGTTTTTTGAGGCAGGGTCGCACTGTGTAGCTCAGGCCGGCCTTGCGCTCGCGTTGTAGTCCAAGCCGGCCTCGAACTCACAACGCTCCGCCTACCTCAGCCTCCCGAGTGCTGGGATTAAAGGCGTGCGCCACCACGCCCGGCTGTGCACTGGTTTTGACCACTCAGTTCATCTTCTTTTCAAGATAGCTTCCGCCATACTGTGCACTTGTTTCCTCCTCTCCGTCATCCTTCTTGACCATCACTGTTTAAGAAACAAAGGTGACTAGTGACCAACTAGCATTCGATTTCCCTATTCATCTAATGGGGTTTAACTCCATGACCTTGACTCGTGTCTCTTGGAGCATGCAGTCATTTTGTAAATGAAGAGTTTGGGGTTTGGAATTGGCTTTCTGGTTTGGAATGAGCTTATATTTTGACCCGAGTCTTATGATGAATAAGTGGTGACGTAGTACTCATCTCTGTGAGACTCAAGTCTTAGCTCTTTCCAGAGCATAGCAGAGGCCCAGGTTGTCTCGTGGCCTCATGTGAGACCAAGATGGGCTGGGGGCTCTGGTCCCAGCTCAGTGCAGACTGACCATGAACCCTTGCTCCTTGGGAGGATCCCTTTCTGCTCCTTTGTTTTATCCATCTGGAAAATGAATGTCCTACACTAGAATAGCTCAGAGTCTCCCTGAAAATTAAGATTATACCCTGATGAGGAAATAGCATTTATGAGGTTTGAGGGTGCGGTGCATCTGGATAGAAGGTTGGTGTGGCCTGATTTTGTCCCACACCCCCATATCCCAGGAGGAGCTGGAGCTCACCAGACAGGCATTGGAGGAGGAACAGCTCCATGGCCTGTGCCCAGCCAGCAGAGCGGGGCAGAACGCACAGCCTGGAGAGGTGAGCTAGAGACTGGTGGGGACCAATGGCCCCAGCGGGTACTTCCCTTCAGAATTGGGTCCCCGAAGCCTAGACCTGCTGTGTTGGTCCCTTCGCCTTCCATCTGTTCCCCATCTGTCTGCGGAGCTGCCCAAGTGAGATTCTCAGGTCTCCCTCACAGGTCTCAGAAGTGGAGGTTGAGCCTAATTCTGGGACAGAGGAGAAGCAGCCATGGAGACAGAGGCTGGAACACCTACAGCAAGCGGTAGCCTGGCTGGAGATTGACCGGAGCAGGCTGCAGCACCACAACATGCAGCTTCGGACCACCTTGGAGCAGGTCAGTAACGTCTGCTGCCCTCGGCTCCTGCTCCTGGAGTCTGTGTCTCCCCTTCTCATGCAAGCTGCAAATCCAGCTGCTGCCTGCTTAGTTCGTTCGTTTGTTCTTTCTTTCTTTCTTTCTTTCTTTCTTTCTTTCTTTCTTTCTTTCTTTCTTTCGTTCTTTCTTTTCTCTCTGTGGTACTGGGAATCGAACCCAGGGCAAGTCTTGTATCACTGAGCTATGTTCCCAGCCCCCACTGCCTGTTTCTTAAATAAAATTTGATTGGAACACAGCCATGCATTGTCTATGGCTGCTTGCACACTAGAATAGAGAAGCTGAATAGTGTGACAGAGCTGGAATGGCCTGCAAAGCTTAAAGCACTTACTACAGAAAAAGTTTGTTGACCCTTGCTCCCAAAACCCGCGAGGTGGCCCATCTCCTGTGCTGTGCCTTCCCTGCCCTGAGTCTTGCTTCCCCTCCCTCGTGACCCTTTCCCTGGCCCGCACACTTGCATTGGCTCCACACTGAGACCTGTTTGTCACTTGCCTCTTGGCAGGTGGAACGAGAGCGGAGGAAGCTGAAGAGGGATTCCATGCGCACGTCCCGGGCAGGGGCCCTGGAGGTCAATGAAGCCATGGCCTCGTCACCCACACAGCAGGTTAACCTCTTCTCCTCCCGCATGCCAACCCTCTGCTTTGCATATCCCAGGCCACCCTTAGGCAGTGAGACAGCCACTCCAGCCAAGCCAGAGAGCCCTCCCTCACTGGAGGACACCCTGCTCAGCACAGCTCAGGCTGTCCTTGTCCTGAGAAGCAGGCCCAAGGGAAGTGAGTGGGGTGGAGGCAAGGCTGGCAGCCCTGTGTTCTGAGGATCTCCCAGGCCCAAGCTCACCCAGAGGCAGGCCTCACCAGGCCCTGGACAGAATCCCTGCTCCTGACGTGCCTAGGAGCTCGATCGTGGCTTTGCAGATTTCTTAGACCTTCTCATGGTACTAAGTTTGCAAGATTGCAATTCATAGTATTTCCTGGGAACAGAGTTCGTTTTCCAAATAAGGTCTCTGGGGAAGACACCCCTATACTATCAACTCTTTCAGCTGAGAAATGTTCATCAATAGACCCAGCCTGGCAACCTTGCAGCTTCTGATTGCTGAGCATCTCCAGCCCTCCATTCCCCTTCCTTTAATGAGCACTTCCCAAGAGCAGGCACCATGTCTTTCCTCCCCTCTCCGTCCTCAGCTCACAGTTGAGGGCTGGCACAAAGCAAGTATGTGACCTTCTTCTATTACATGGAGAAGCACCTCAGAGAACCAGATGCATCCAGGTCTTCTGGATGTTCAGCATCAGGCCTCCACAGTGTCACCCATTATGCTCTTGTGGGCCTTCCTGGGCCTCTCCTTGCCCTGAGACCAGGCCCCATAAAGATTCAGTGTAGTTCAGCCACTTCTGGCCCTCAGCCTGTGCCCAGGCCCCCAGGTCTGTGAGGAGACAGCTGAAGGATGATGCAGTGTCCGCTGAGTATGACTACCCTTCCCAACAAGATTGGTATTTGTCTTCCTTAGGATGGACGAGGACAGAGGGGCTCCTCAAACACCAAGCATGTGGCTGAACTGCAGAAAGAGGTAAGCTCTGCAAGGACCTGTTTTCTAAGCCCATTTCCCTCCCTTGCACTCAGACTTCAGGCTCCGCTGTGTTTGACCCTTTGGACACCTCCTGCAGGGAGAGGGTGAGTACTTCCAGCCTTCAGAGCACTTCAGTCAAGAAGTGCTGCAGTCCTGACTGTAACTGGAGCATAGTTACAACAGGAGTGGGCAGAAAACATGACCCAGGCTGACCTCCAGATTCCAGCTTAGGAAGGCAAGGAAGAGGGCAGACAGTGTTCTAGGACGGACTAGAGTAAGCAGAACTATCCTGGCCTCCTCTTCCCACAGCTGCGCCCTCGCAGGCAGGACTGTTGCTAGCCAGCAGACAGAGAAGCCTACACATTGCTCATTCAAGTTACCACATTAGGGAAACTACGCCTAGTGCCTTCTTACCTTGCAGGCCTCACCTCAAGTTTTTCTCTTTCTCAGTGCCCAGGAGTAACAAGAAGGCTGGAATTTTGACTTCTGAGCCTGCTTCAGAAATCGTTAGTCACTACAGCAGATCTTGACCCTGTAGCTAGACTCCACTGGTACTTTCTGTTTAGACCTTAAAAGCAGGTCTAGGCGTGGCCCTGACAGGATGAGCAAGAGAGGCCCCCCGGCATGGGATTAGGTCAAAGATCTGTACTCCAGATACCTGTTGCTTCCCCCTGGTCCTGGACTGTCCTTAGACCCCAGCAGCTTCCTTCCTGCTCATCTCACTATACCCATCTGGGAAATGGGGGGATTAGTCAGTGAATCTCAACCTGCTGCACATTAGAAACTCTGAGAGAGCTTTGAAAAAATACTGATACCCAAGCCTCACTCCAATCTGATTAAGTCAAAATATTTCTTAAAACCTTGCAAAAGGATGGAACTTTCTGCAGTGATTAAAATATTCCGTGTCTTGGCTGGGATAGTGGTTATACATGGATATATATCGTTTCTCAGACTCATCAAAATACACACTGAAAACCTGGATATTTTACTGCATAAAACTGATCCTTTAATAAAATTGACGAGCAGTTTTGTTGTTGTTTTGAAGCTCTCTGTGTCCCCTGTGGAGCCAGGGTTTTAAATCACTGAACTCTCTGTGAGTCCTCAGGGCTGTTTTCCCAAGCCCCCTAAAACCTGATTCTGAGGTTCATGTATGTGGTAGAGTTCATTCCAAGGTCTGGCAATGGTCACAGGAGCAAAGAACTGGGACAGCTTTGGGACATCAACTGCTCTTCGTCTTGTTTTTCCTGCCCAACAGGTGGCCCTGCTGCGGGCCCAGCTGGCCTTGGAGCGGAAGCAGAGGCAAGACTACATCGCTCGCTCAGTGCAGACCAGCCGGGAGCTAGCAGGCCTGCACCACAGCCTGTCCCACTCCCTTCTCACAGTGGCCCAGGCTCCCGAAGCCACTGTCCTGGAGGCTGAGACCCGAAAATTGGATGAGTCCCTGACTCAAAGTCTGACATCCCCAGGACCAATCCTCCTGCACCCCAGCCCCAGCACCACCCAAGCTACCCCCAGGTAGCAGCCACAGCCAGGGCAGTATTCAGGCCAGTCTGCTGCCACACCGAGAGACACGTGACTATAAAGGAGGTCATGGCCCTTCCACACAGTGACAGGTTTGCCAAAGGGAAGGTCCAGCTCTGTTAGCCCACCTGGGCCCCCAGGTCAGCTGGCAGCTGGAAGAGGACAGAAACCTACGCAGCGGGAGAGGATCCCAGCTCACATGAGAACCAGGCGCATCACATCGTGTCACCCCAGGAGTGCCTCACCCTGGCCAAGGATGTCTGCTGTCTCACAGCCTGATGAAACCACTGCAGTCCATACTAGGTTGGGAGGCTTCAGTGACACCAACAGTTTGTGGGTGTCCTCATCCAGGCTGTGAGCACTTGATGCGATAGATGCAGGGAGATTCATTGCCATGTTGGGAATTTATTGTCCCAGTTTATCTTCTTCATGTCCTCTCTTCAACAATAAACCCAGGCTCTTTGTATTAGTCCTCTCCTGTTGTCCTGTTTTGCACATCAAGGGAATTAGAGAGGAATTTGCTAATTCCCGTCAAGTGACATGAACTTAACTATATGTCATGCTGTCTGATCAGAAGGTTTCATATACAGAACAAAGTTCCTGTCCACAGAAAGCCTGAAGTCCAGTTTATAAGAATAGACTAACAACCCAGGTATGGCAGTGCACACCTGTAATCCAAGCACTTGGGAGGCTGAGGCAGGAGGATCACCGAGTTCGAGGCTGGCCTGGGCTACATAGTGAGTTTAAGACCAGCCTAGAATACATAGTGAGATCCTGTCTCAAAAAACCAAAAGAAAAAAGAACAGACACACTCATTAACAAGTCAGAGACATCTTGGGCATGGTGGCACATCCCTGTGATCCCAGCACTTGGGAGGCTGAGGCAAGAGGATTGCTGTTAGTTCAAGGCCAGCCTGGACTACATAGTGAGTTCAAGATCAGCGTGAACTACATAGTGAGACCCTGTCTCAAAAGAAAAAAAAAATGGGGCCGGGAGTATAACTCAGTGGCACAAGCGCCTGCCTGGCAAGCACAAGGTCCCAAGTTCAATTCCCAGTACCAAAAAAAAAGTCAGATGGTTCTGTGTACTGACTAATGCTGTGGCAATCCCATGTACTGAGGAAGGGAGGCATGAACTGCCCCGTGAAGAATGGGAAGAGTTGGGGGTACTACTGGGTGGCTTATCTGGCTGTGGTAGTAGGTGGGGGACAAGGTTAGGGTGTGGACTATGAAGGCCTCTGGTTCTAACTCAGAGACATGTGGAACCACCAAATGTTCTTGACTTAAATTCTAAGTCCCCCTTTCAGTTTTTGTTTGTTTGTTTGTTTGTTTTTATCTTTGAAAAAGAAATGGACTTGAGAAAACAAAAAAGTTCTAAGTCCCCAAAACACCAAGTTCATCTTTGGCTTAGGTAGAAGCTCTCTCTGGCCCTATTCCCCTTGACACGTGGTTGTCTTTGCAAATGTCCTCAAGGTGTCCCTTCCTGAGTGTATCAGCTGGGATTGCCAGTCAGGAGGATGAGCTGTGACAGAATTGTCACTTATGCGTTGGCCCTGGTGGATAGTCTGGACTGAACCCAGCTCCTAGGCCTAAGACCCTTGTTTCAACTTCAAAGCCTAAAAAAGAACAGACCTCCCTCCCTATCTCATTGGAACTCAATCCTCATGCATGCTAGGCAAGCTTTCTGCCCCTAAGCTACGCCCCTGGAAAGCTGGCAGGCTCTTGTCCCATCGTTAATACAGTTAATCTTTCAACGAGCTGCCCATGATTTGTGCCTCTGAGCAACAAACACAACCAATGACACAAAGGCCTTTGCTCTCTGCTTCCCCACACGGGACCACAAGCACCTGGAAGGCTGAAAAGCTGCCTGGCATGAGTGTAGCCACTAGAGAAGAAACTGGTGATGCCAGCTGCAGTGGGTAAAGGCTACATGATCACAGGCTTCAGGGTGACAGCAAGATAAGCTTTACCCCAAGAAGCCAAGAGCTGCCTGCTCCAGACCTGGTGCTCTTCCAGTCTTCAGCCAGTGACACCAGTGCAGTCCACAGCAGGTCGGGAGGCTTCGGGTTACCAGCAGCGGGTGGGTGCTCTCATTCAGGCTGTGACCACTGGGTGCATTGAATGCACAGAGGTCAGGAAGGCACCGGGGCTCACAGCCTAACACAGTCCTCACCTCGTCCTCCCACCTGCCCTGAGCACAGCATGATGCCTATGGATGGTTAACCCATGTTCCAAATACTGGACATTCCTCAGTTCCCATCACAGCACGGGACTGGCCTGGGCCGGCGTCAGGATCTGGCTGTGGCCTGGGGTCAGATGGGGAAATCCTTGCTCACCTAACTAGAATTTAGGTTGTGGATCTTGGTGCCTAGAGAGAAGAGTGTTGACTACTGATCACTCACCTCGAGGTGCTCCAATAACCTGGAGGTGCTGGGCTCCAAGAGATCAGAGAGACCAATGGAGGAAATGAATTTATTTCCAGGATTTTAGATGCACATTGATCCAGCTGAACTCGCATCCAAAGTGCTGGATGTTGAGAAGAGCCTTGCTTTATTACTGAATTATCTTCATGATTTCCTCAAGAATCTGGTGAAGAACTTGGCCGCTTTGTTTATGAAGAGGCCCCTCCTGAGTACCGTCGGAGAACAGTGTGAGGCACCCTGGACCATGTTTGGATCTTGGTTGACTCGTTTTTGTTCCTAGTCTTTCTCTTGTACAAATGATGTACTTTGAAGATGTTAGTGTATAACAGAGTTGATGTTTATTTTGGTCTCTCTGATCTCTTGGATTCTACAAAATTCCTGGCAACCACAAAGGGACCAGAGATGACAGATTTGCTGTCTCCTTTGCCTGCAGGCCCAAGAGGGCCAGAGTTTCTGGAGTCCTGAGATCTGTGGCACCACCAGGTGAAACCAGCTCAGGCAGGATACCAGCCCTCCCACAGCTGGGAGACCTCTGCCCTGTCAGCACGGATGGAACCTAAGGAGATTCAGGATGATTCTGGAACAACAGTGCGCTACAGGTCCAAAGGGGAAAACTCATTCCGTTAAGATGGAAGGAGAGCCTGACCACCTCCCGGGGGTAGGGGTTTTACCTAGTAATGTGATATGAATTGGGTCAAATGAAACCTATGACCCCAAGTGGAATGTGGGGGAGGACCGCAGCGGAAGTGGCTAACAACTCACAAAGAGAGGAGCTGTAAGTGACTCTCAGACAGCTTGTGGATCAGGACTGCAATGAGAGCAGCTCCTAAAGAGGGGTACTAAATAGCCAGATTTGGAAGGAGTTCAGCCAAACCCAGGCCCAAACAGAAAACATGGGCATGACCGGTGGCAAGAAAAGCTCACGGAGAATGAAGGAACTGGGGGAGTGACCCATGATAGGAGGGGCTAGAGAAGCTGGCACCTGGATGAAAATGACTGGGAAAGAAGTGAAATGTGTGAATCTGAGGGTGGAAAGGAAAAAAAGAAAAAAGAAAAATATATATATATATATATTTAATTGTGTGTGAGAAAAGTGAAACGTGTGAGTCCAGTGTTGCCTGGGCTCTGCTGGGTACTGGGGGAAGAAAGTGGTCTAATCAGTCTGAAAACAAAAGTAATTAAGGGAATGATTTGCACCTCAAGGGACAAAGACATAAAAAAGCTGCTTAGCTTTAGTGCACCAGGATATACAGGTGGGGCACTTGCAGGTGTCTAAAAGACAGAGCAATTTCAACCTGGGGCTGAATGGCCAAAGTCCTACCAGGTCTAAAGAGGTTTTACAGGAGAAATCAAATTACAAATTTTAGCTAATTGGTAAGTATACTTTTGGTTTCCAATTTGCGTTAGTTTAAAACGTTTCTTATGCATTACAAAGTCTTGAATTTATAGGGTTAACTTCCTCTTCTCTCTGATCTCTGTTGGTTTAAGATAACACTGATTCAAGGTTACAGCAGAGGTCTGTTGGCAATCAGCCAAATTTACATAGTAATAATTTGAGAATAAAAGGAAGGGAGTACACTTTAAAAATCCAAACAAGGGACCAGGGATATAGCTCAGCGGCACAGCGCCTGCCTAGCAAACAAATGTGAGGTCATGAGTTCAATTCCAGGTACCAAAAAAAAATACAAACAAGCTGGGTGTGGTTGTGCACCCCTGGCTGAGGCAGGAGGATCGATATAAGTTTAAGGCCAACTGGGCTACACAGTGAGTCCAAATCCAACCATAGGGAGATCCTGGCTCAAAAAAAGAAAAAAAAAATCCAACAGCTGGGTGTGGTGGTTCATGCCTATAATCCTAGCACTCAGAAGGCTGAGGCAGGAGGATCACTATGAGTTTGAGGCCAGCCTGCACTACATAAGTGAGGCCCTGTCTGAAAAAACAAAACAAGGCTGGGGTTTTAGCTCAGTGGCACAGTGCCTGCCTGGCAAGTGTTAGGTCCTGAGTTCGATTCCAAGTACCCCAAAAAACAAAACAAACAAACAGAACAACAGCAACAAAAATCCAAGCAGCTGTAACCAAGTTTGTTATAGTAATGAGAAAAAAATGCAATGAGAATTATTATGAAAAACAAAGACTATAATTGTAACAGATACACTTTTGATATGAGAGAGTTTTGTATGATATAAGTTTTGTCCTGCTAGAAAGATTTTTTTAAAAAAAGATAATGACAAGGCTGGAAAGCTTACATAGGTCGAGGAAAGTTTAGAGAGGTAATTTATTAAAAAATATGTATGGTTACTTGTTAATTTAGTGGCGCTCAGGTTGTTCCTTCTAAAAATTCCTGCAATGAAGATCATCAAATTAACATAAAACAAAAATGCTTAAGAGCCAGGGATTTAGCTCAGTGGCATAAGTGCCTGCCTGGCAAGCATGAGGTCATGAGTTTGATCCCCAGTACCAAAAAAAAAAAAAAACCCACAAGCTTAAGAAAGTGATTTGCACCACAAAAGAATAAATATGGAGGAAAAAAAGCGTTAAAACTCACCCTATTAAAATGTATGTTGACTAACTTTAATTTCATCTATGACCCATTGGTTGTTCAAAAGGGAATTATTTAACTCCCATGTGTTGATGAAGTTCTTGTGGTTTCTTTTGCCATTAATTTTGAGTTTCATTGCACTATGGTCTGATAATATGCATGGGATAATTTCAAGTCCTTTGCATTTACTTAAGCATGTTCTATCAGCTAGTATGTGGTCTATTTTGGAAAACTTCCTGTGTGCAGCTGAGAAGAATGTGTGATGTTGTGAGGAGGGATAATTTGTAGACATCTACTAAGTCCGTTTGTTCAAAAGTTTGATTCGGTTCTAATATTTCATTGTTGATTTTTGTCTAGTTGATTTGTCTATTTGTGACAGTGGGATATTGAGATCCCCCAACATAATTGTATTAATGCTTATTTGATTTTTCATGTCTATTAATATTTGTTTTATATAGTTGGGTGCACTGGTATTTGATGTGTATATATTTATGATTGTTATCTCCTCCTCTTGGATTGTTCCATTTACAATCATGTAGTGACCTTCTTTGTCTCTCTTAATCAGTCTTGGCTTGAAATTCACTTTGTCTGCAAATAGAATAACTACCCCTGCTTTTTTCTGGGTTTCTGTCACATGGAGTATTGTTCTCCATCCTTTGACTTTCAGTCTATGAATTTCTTTTTAAATTAAATGCTTCTCATATGCAGCATTTTTTTGGATCTTGCTTATTGATCCATTCTGCCAGTCTGTTTCTTTTGGTCAGTGAATTGAGACCATTAACATTGATGATCATAACTGATATGTATTGACTTATCCTTATCATGTTATTTTCCTGTTGTTGGCTCTATTTTTTTCCTTCTGTTTAATTGTTTGCCTTTCCTGGTGGATTCCTTCTGTTGGGGTTGATGGAGTTGTACTCCTTGTTATCTCTCTCTTGAATGTCCTTCAGAACATTTTGGAGTGCTGATTTGGTGTTCACAGATTTCCTCGGGTGTCCTTTGTCATGGAAGTATCTTATTTCTCCATCAATTTTGAAAGATAGTTTTGTGGGGTACATCAATCTGGGTTGGAGGTTGTTTTCTTTTAGGACTTGAAATACTTCACACCAAGCACTCCTTGGCTTGAGGGTTTATGTTGAGAAGTCAGCTGCAAATCTGGTGGACTTTCCTTCATAGGTGATTTGTTAATTTTCTCTAACAACTTTTAATATTCTATTCTTGTGTTGAATTTCTAGAATCTTGACTATGATATGACTTGCTGTAGATTTTTTAAATTTTTATTTTAAAGAGAATAAAACCAAACAAAATAAAACAGAGCAAAACTAATAAAAACAAAACAGTGAAAGTGATACAGGCCTTCAAAACAAGATAATAGTAAATTAACAATTGCTACCATAATGCCTGTCGTTGTCTTCAAAATAGCTGTGCAGACCATCAGACATAGGCTTGTAAAATTAACCAATCAGTACAAGAACTAAGTTACTTCTTTACTTCGGTTGTTATCTTTATAGAAATTTCAGGTGTGTGATCTCTAATTCCTACTGTCTTTCTCCTGAACTTGTTCTGTGTGGGCTGGAGATCTGAGATTGTATTTTGCTTCTTTGTCTTAACATTTCCCTGTGTTTCTTTGAATCATCCCATTGCTGCGTCCCAGGTGCTTCCTGCATTTGCTGCCAGTCCTTTGGTGCAGGGGATTAGATGAGGCACCTGGGTTCCTCCAATCCAGGGTCCCTGGAGTAGTAGAGAGGCATGAGGCTCATCAGATCTTTCTTGACCACTGGCATGGGGCCTTGGGGCATGGTTTCTTCCTATTAAGTCCATTTGTTCATGTGTTTGGTTTGGTTCTGATATTTCTTTGCTGAGTTTTTGTCTAGTTGATCTGTCTCTCTGTGACAATGGGAGATTGAGGTCTCCCATTACAACTGTGTCATGCTCGTTTGATTTTCCCTGTCTACCAATAACTGTCTTACATAATTGGGTGCTCCCATATTAAATGTATATTTATTTATGATTGTCAAAGTATTTATGCTGTCTCAAGCTTTCTCATTTACCCCAATCAATGTTGTGGTATTCTTCTTTGCTTTTTTTTAAACAAAAGGAAAGCAAGAAACCAAAACAACAAAACAATTTCACAACCAGCCAATAAGACAGTAACAATCATCAGCACATTGCATATTATTATATTCCCAGAAATTATTTAAGATAAAAATATAGATATGAAACATTATCCAACAAATTATTAGCACAAAACTTTGCCTCAATGAATCAAGAGAAACCTGCTATATGACTATCTTTTTTGTTATGATTGCTCTATTGTTTTCAAATAAACATTTCGCATTAAAAATGAAATCTGAAGATGACCCTGAGAAAACTACTTTTCACTCAAAATTCTTTTACTTTACCTGTCTTAACTAATTTTTTATATACATAGATTTTGTTTCAGTTCATGACACCAGTGCAACAATGTGATAGTTACATATGTGTGACTTACTTAGTTCACTGAGAAGTATATTTTCAGTACCCATCCATTTAAGAGTGAAAATGTCTAGTTTATTATTCTTTATAGCTCAGTAGTATTCCATTATGTAGAAATACCACATGTTTATCCATTCCTCAGTCGAGGGGCATTTAGGTTGTTTCCAAGATCTAGCTATTATGAACTAGGCAGCTATGAACATAGATGCACATGTATCACTGTGGTAGGATGCTTTTAGTTTTTTCAGGAAGATACCCAGAAGAGGAATAACTGGGTCAAATGGGACCTCCAATCCTAACTTTTTGAGGAATCTCCACACTGACTTCCACAGTGCTTACACCAGCCTGCATTCCCACCAACAATGGAGAAGGGTTCCTTTCTGCCCACAGCCCCTCAGCATTTGCTATGGGTTGACTTCTTTTTTTTTTTTTTTTTTTTTTTTTTTTTTT